>WNWK01003395.1:0-168503 GCA_009830355.1 Cherax destructor | reverse complement strand
GGCTTCACACTTACTGAACTAGGTTTCCCCTTTTACTGAACGTGGGTTTAACGATACTGAACGTAGGCTTCACACTGTACTGAACGTGGCTTCACACTTTTACTGGCGGGGCTTCACAGTGTACTGAGCGTAGGTTTCACGTGTACTGAACGTGGGCTTCACACTGTGTACTGAACGTGGTTTTAAAGGGTATGAGGTCTTCACACTGTGTTGAGCGCAGGCTTCACACTGTGTACTGAGCGTAGGCTTCACATTCAAAGTAGGCCCATTTACGAGGTTTACAGTGTCTGAGCGTAGGCTTCCCTGTGTACTAACGTAGGCTTCACAGTGTCTGAGCGGGCCACACTGTCGAGCGTAGGCTTCACCTGTGCCGAACGGGCTTCAATGGCGAACGTGGCTTCACATTTACGAGCGAGGCTTCACACTGTGTCTGAGGCAGGCTTCACACCTGTACTGAGGTAGGCTTCACACTGTGTATGAACGTAGGTTACAGTGTACGGGACGTCTTACAGTGTACTGAGCGTAGGTTCACACTGTGCGAACGAGGCTTAACGTACTGAGCGTAGGCTTCACACTGTGTACTGAACGTAGGCTTCACACTGTACTGAACGTAGGCTTCACAATGTACTGAACGTAGGCTTCACACTGTGTACTGAACGTAGGCTTCACCTGTGTACTGAACGTAGGCTTCACATTGTGTACTGAACGTAGGCTTCACACTGTGTACTGAACGTAGGCTTCACACTGTGTACTGAGCGTAGGCTTCACAATGTGTACTGAGCGTAGGCTTCACACTGTGTACTGAACGTAGGCTTCACACTGTACTGAGCGTAGGCTTCACACTGTGTACTGAACGTAGGCTTCACTGTACTGAACGTAGGCTTCACTGTACTGAACGTAGGCTTCACACTGTACTGAACGTAGGCTTCACACTGTGTACTGAACGTAGGCTTCACACTGTGTACTGAACGTAGGCTTCACACTGTGTACTGAGCGTAGGCTTCACACTGTGTACTGAACGTAGGCTTCACACTGTGTACTGAACGTAGGCTTCACACTGTTTACTGAACGTAGGCTTCACACTGTGTCTGAGCGTAGGCTTCACACTGTGTACTGAACGTAGGCTTTACACTGTGTACTGAGCGTAGGCTTCACACTGTGTACTGAGCGTAGGCTTCACACTGTGTACTGAACGTAGGCTTCATACTGTGTACTGAACGTAGGCTTCACACTGTGTACTGAACGTAGGCTTCACACTGTGTACTGAACGTAGGCTTCACACTGTGTACTGAGCGTAGGCTTCACATTGTGTACTGAACGTAGGCTTCACACTGTACTGAACGTAGGCTTCACAGTGTACTGAACGTAGGCTTCACACTGTGTACTGAACGTAGGCTTCACAGTGTACTGAACGTAGGCTTCACACTGTGTACTGAACGTAGGCTTCACACTGTGTACTGAACGTAGGCTTCACACTGTGTACTGAACGTAGGCTTCACATTGTGTACTAGGCGTAGGCTTCACACAGTGGACACAATAAGTGAACATTGTATCAACATCCGTGGCCTCAGACTATTCAACATCCTACCATAAGATATCAGACACACTGCTGGGACAAGTGAGATATCAGACACACTGCTGGGACAAGTGAGATATCAGACACACTGCTGGGACAAGTGAGATATCAGACACACTGCTGGGACAAGTGAGATATCAGACACACTGCTGGGACAAGTGAGATATCAGACACACTGCTGGGACAAGTGAGATATCAGACACACTGCTGGGACAAGTGAGATATCAGACACACTGCTGGGACAAGTGAGATATCAGACACACTGCTGGGACAAGTGTACAAGTCTTCGAGGGAAAACTGGACAAGTATCTTCGCTAAGCGCCAGAGAAACCAAGCTGTAGTGGCTATGTGGACCACCGGGCCAGCGGGCCGCCAGCAGTAACAGCCTAACTGAGCAGACAAGCCTGGCCTAGGACCAGGCTCCGGGAGTAGAAAAACTTGGGAAATTCATTAAAGTTATATCAAGGATAGAGGTGTAAGGAGTGTAGGTTCTGGCCTTCCCTGGCCCTCTCTGGCCAGGGAAGGTCAGAGAGGGCCAGGGAAGGCCAGAGAGGGCCAACTAAGGCATATTGTAGCAGGCACTGCATAATAATAATCATTTGCATTTCAATAGCACGCGTCAGTAGGCATCTTCCAGGCTAGCGTGCTTCCTCCTCCTCCTTCTCCTCCTCTTCCTTTTCCAATCCATCCTCCACCTCAATCGTCTTCTGCAACTACTAATTCTTTCTCTACTTTCTCTTCCACCTCTTATACCCTCTCATTTACCTCCTCCTCCCCTCTCTTCGTCGTCTTGTTCTTCTTATTCCTCCTCCTCCTCCTCTTAAACTACACCAGATAATAAACAGCGACAAAAGTTCGCTGACAACACAAATAAATTCTGAAGGGAACACCCGGGAGCAACGACATGAAGGGAACACCCGGGAGCAACGACATGAAGGGAACACCCGGGAGCAACGAAATGATTCCGTGGAAAAGTAGATGAATCAGTTCAACGGTACAAGGTACAAGTCAAGTCTTACTCACACTACAAGTCTTATTCACACTACAAGTCTTATTCAGAATACAAGTCTTATTCACACTACAAGTCTTATTCACACTACAAGTCTTATTCACACTACAAGTCTTATTCACACTACAAGTCTTACTCAGAATACAAGTGTTATTCACACTACAAGTGTTATTCACACTACAAGTCTTACTCAGAATACAAGTGTTATTCACACTACAAGTGTTATTCACACTACAAGTGTTATTCACACTACAAGTGTTATTCACACTACAAGTGTTATTCACACTACAGACACTGGTGAGAGCTTAAGTTGCTCCTGACTGTTTCTCAGGGTATACCTTTGATATACCTTTGAAGAGTTTCGAGAGTATCTACTCTCTGAGCCCGGCCATGGGCCAGGCTCGTCTGGTGCTTGCCTGGTCAACCAGGCTGTTGCTGCTGGAGGCCCGCTGCCCCACATATCCATCACAGCCTGGTTGATCTGGCACCCGATGAAGATACTTGTCCAGTTTCCTCTTGAAGGCTTCTACACTGGTTCCAGCGATGTTTCGGATATCTTCTGGTAAGATGTTGAATAGTCTGGGACCCCGGATGTTAATACAGTGCTCCCGTATTGTCCCCACCGCACCCCTGCTCCTCACTGGGTTTATTTTACACTTTCTCCCATATCTCTCACTCCAGTATGTTGTTATGGCAGTGTGCAGATTTGGGACCAGGCCCTCAAGTACTTTCCAAGTATATATTATCATGTATCTCTCCTCCTCCGCTCCAATGAGTACATGTTCAAGACTTGAAGGCGTTCCCAATAATTTAGATGTTTCAATGGCTCAATGTGAGCCGTAAACGATCTCTGAATTTGTTCCAGCTCTGATATTTCTCCTGCCCTGAACGGGGCCGTCAGCACAGAGCAGTATTCTAAGTGAGGGAGCACTAGCGATTTGAAGAGTGTCACCATCGGCATTATTTCCCTTGTTTTGAAAGTTCTCAATACCCACCCCGTCATCTTCCTGGCTGTTGTGATCTTTGTCTTGTTATGGTCTTTAAAAGACAGATCAGCAGACATAATTATTCCCAAGTCCTTTACGTGTTCCTTTCGTTCTATGTGGTGACCCTCTTGCGTTTTGTATATAGTGTTCATTTTGAGTTCTTCATTTTTTCCATACCTAAGCAGCTGAAACTTATCACCATTGAACGTCATGTTGTTCTCCACTGCCCACTGGAAGACCTTGCTTATGTCATCCTGTAATTTTTCAGTGTCCTCTACCGTAGTGACTTTCATGCTTATTTTAGTGTCATCTGCCAATGATGATACAAAAGTGTGCTGGGTGTTTTTATCTATGTCTGCTATGAGGCTGAGAAACAGCAGAGGTGCCAGGACAGTGCCTTGGGGCACTGAGCTTTTGACCTCGCTGATGCTGGATCTTGCCCTGTTCACTACTACTTTTTGTGTTCTGTGTGTTAGGAACTCAAATATCCATCTGCCTACCTTCTCAGTAATGCCTATGGCCCTCATTTTGTGCGCTATCACTCCATGATCGCATTTGTCAAACGCCTTTGCAAAATCTGTGTAAATCACATCTGCGTTTTGGTCGTCCTCCAATGCCTCCGTAATTCTGTCATAATGGTTCAGCAGCTGTGACAGGCATGATCGCCCCGCTCTGAAGCCATGCTGGTTCGGGTTATGTTGGTTGTGCTGGTCCATGAAGTTTGTAATCTGCCGTCTCATCACTCTTTCAAAGATTTTTATGATGTGAGAAGTTAGGGCTACTGGTCTGTAATTTTTAGCTAGTGCTCTACTACCTCCCTTATGCAAAGGAGCTATGTCTGCACTCTTTAAGGCCTCCGGAAGTTCACCTAGATCTAAGCTCTTTCTCCACAGAATACTAAGGGCTCTTGCTAATGGTACTTTGCACTGCTTTATAAATAAAGCATTCCATGAATCTGGTCCAGGTGCTGAGTGAGTGGGCATGTTGGCCATTTCTTTTTCGAAATCTATGGGATTTGTACTAATGTCGGTTATGTGGTCTGCACGGCCTTCTGCTGGAGTGAAAAATATTTCTGCATTTTCTACCTTGCTGTCATTTAGTGGGTTGCTGAACACTGACTCATACTGTTCCTTTAGGATTTCACTCATTTCCTGTTCATCGTCAGTATACGAATCTCCTCTCAATAATGGCCCAATTCTACAGGTAGTTCTTAGCTTGGATTTTGCATAGGAATAGAAATATTTTGGGTTTCTTGCAATATCCTGTATGGCTCTTTGTTCCCTTTGTACTTCTTCTGTCAGGTATGACATCTTAAGATTTTGCTCTAATTCAGTGATCTCTCAGTTAAGGCTATCTCTCCTCTGTTGCAACATATTTGTGTTTTTCAGCAATTCAGTAACCCTTTTTCTTCTCCTGTACCATCTCCTACGCTCTCTCTCTATATCTGATCTTCTTCTGGGTTTCCTCAATGGTACGTGTTTCATACATACCTTGTATGCTTCTGTATTCAGCTTCTCTAGGCACTGGTGGGGATTTAGGGTGCTCATGTCTGATTCCCATGATATGTCTGATAGCTCTTGGTTTATTCTTTCCCAGTCAATTCTATGGTTATTAAAATTAAACTTACTGAACATCCCGTCTCTAACATTAGTGTCGCAGTTCCCTAACCCTGAGTTAATACTAGTTTGAACTTCTATGATGTTATGATCAGAGTATATTGTTTTTGTAACTGTTATGTCTCTGATTAATTCCTCGTTGTTTGTGAATATCAAATCCTGGGTATTTTCATTTCTAGTGGGATCAATTATCTGTTGGTTTAATGCGTACTTTTCACAAAGCCTCATTAGTTCCCTGGTATGTGCCTGTTGAGCCAGGGTACTCCCAGGATATATTTCTGGTATAACATTATGTTGCCTCATCTTCCATTTTACATGAGGGAGATTAAAATCTCCAAGGATTAAAATGCTTGGGGTGGGATTCTCTAGCCTATCCAGGTAGCTATCTATCTTCCTTAACTGCTCTGTGAATTCCTCCGCAGTTGCTGATGGTGGTTTGTATACTAGGATAATTACTAGGGTATATCTGATAATTTTTTATAAATTTGTCCCGGTCAATTCTCTGACTGTTCAAGTTAAATTTACTTAACATTCCTTCTCGTACACTATTACGGCAATGTTTCACCAATATATAACAGTTCGTACTTGTGTGATGCTGTGATCAGAGTACAATGTATTTGTGATTGTTATGTCTGATTAGTTCTTCGTTGTTAGTGATCGAACCCAGTGTATTTTCATTTCTAGTGGGTTCTGTTATGTGTTGATTCAAAGCAAACTTCTCACAAAGCCCCGTTAGTTCTCTGGTTTGTACCAGTTGAGCTAGCGTGCCTCCACGAACTATTTCTGGTACAGCGCTCTGATTTACCATCTTCCATTTTATATTTGGCAGGTTGAAATCTCCAAAGAGAATAATATTTGGTGTGGGACCTTCTAGCCTATCTGATCTGTGAATGATTTGTGAATGATCTGTGAATGATCTGTGAATGGTCTGTGAATGGTCTGTGAATGCTTCAACCACTACTGAAGGTGGTTTATATACGAGGATAATAACCAGATGAATTCATGAATTGTCAGTTCTGCGCAACAAAGCGTGTCTGTTACACAGAGTTCTACTCCCGCCTCTGCCCTGTTGACAAAGTCACATCTACTGTATATATATTGTACTGGGAGGGGGGGGGGAGACAGGAACACATGGATAACAAACTGGAAGCACCTAAGAGCTTCAAGTGTTCTTCAGTGACATGAACACAAAATTCAGAACAACTACTCTGTCAAACGCGCGCACGCACACACACACACACACACACACACACACACACACACACAAAGTTAAGACAGATGACCAGAGTCTGGGTGACCTGCAGGAACGACCACTGGCTTCTCTCGGAAAGTTGGTACACAAGTGACCAGCAAGTACCATTATGCAGATGAGCTGGGATCCTGGACTTCCTAGCAACTTCCTTCCCCTGTGCTGGGTGTGTGTCCTAGCAGCTCTCCTGTGCTGGGTGTGTGTCCTAGCAGCTCCCTGCGCTGGGTGTGTCCTAACAACTCTTAATACAGGGAATTCTTCACTTGCCTAACCTTTAGGCACGACCTATTTCCACATTTGTCAAGTGTGACACCACCTACGACTGCTGCACCTCACCTGCCTACAGTATATAAGCCACTTCTTGGCACATATGCTGTATTCTTTTCAAGATTGATGGACTGATCACATCGACTCAAGGCTGAGGGACTGATTACCTCAAACTCCTCCTACCTTTGATATACCTTTGAAGAGTTTCGAGAGTATCTACTCTCTGAGCCCGGCCATGGGCCAGGCTCGTCTGGTGCTTGCCTGGTCAACCAGGCTGTTGCTGCTGGAGGCCCGCTGCCCCACATATCCATCACAGCCTGGTTGATCTGGCACCTGGTGAAGATATTTGTCCAGTTTCCTCTTGAAGGCTTCTACACTGGTTCCAGCCGTGTTTCGGATATCTTCTGGTAAGATGTTGAATAGTCTGGGACCCCGGATGTTAATACAGTGCTCCCGTATTGTCCCCACCGCACCCCTGCTCCTCACTGGGTTTATTTTACACTTTCTCCCATATCTCTCACTCCAGTATGTTGTTATGGCAGTGTGCAGATTTGGGACCAGGCCCTCAAGTACTTTCCATGTATATATTATCATGTATCTCTCTCTCCTCCGCTCCAATGAGTACATGTTCAAGACTTGAAGGCGTTCCCAATAATTTAGATGTTTCAATGGCTCAATGTGAGCCGTAAACGATCTCTGGATTTGTTCCAGCTCTGCTATTTCTCCTGCCCTGAACGGGGCCGTCAGCACTGAGCAGTATTCTAAGTGAGGGAGCACTAGCGATTTGAATAGTGTCACCATCGGCATTATTTCCCTTGTTTTGAAAGTTCTCAATACCCACCCCGTCATCTTCCTGGCTGTTGTGATCTTTGTCTTGTTATGGTCTTTAAACGACAGATCAGCAGACATAATTATTCCCAAGTCCTTTACGTGTTCCTTTCGTTCTATGTGGTGACCCTCTTGCGTTTTGTATATAGTGTTCCTTTTGAGTTCTTCATTTTTTCCATACCTAAGCAGCTGAAACTTATCACCATTGAACGTCATGTTGTTCTCCACTGCCCATTGGAAGACCTTGCTTATGTCCTCCTGTAATTTTTCAGTGTCCTCTACCGTAGTGACTTTCATGCTTATTTTAGTGTCATCTGCAAATGATGATACAAAAGTGTGCTGGGTGTTTTTATCTATGTCTGCTATGAGGATGAGAAACAGCAGAGGTGCCAGGACAGTGCCTTGGGGCACTGAGCTTTTGACCTCGCTGATGCTGGATCTTGCCCTGTTCACTACTACTTTTTGTGTTCTTTGTGTTAGGAACTCAAAAATCCATCTGCCTACCTTCCCCGTAATCACCATTCTCCTTTGTATGGACTGATGAAGCCACTGTGTGGCGAAACGTTTCCTCATTAAAGATACACAAGTGTTCCACATGTGTTTAAATTATCAACTTGTCGGTTCTCTGAACCATACATCTACAGCTCCCCTGTGCTGTTTGTCCTAGCAGCTCCTCTGTGCTGGGTGTGTGTCCTAGCAGCTCCTCTATGCAGGGTGTGTCCTAGCAGCTCCCCTGTGCTGGGTATGTCCTAGCAACTCTCCTGTGCTGGGTGTGTTCTAGCAACTCCCCTGTGCTGGGTGTGTCCTAGCAACTCTCCTGTGCTGGGTGTGTCCTAGTTCACACCAGGACATACACAAGTACACACTGGACACACACTACAATAAGAGGGCGAGAGTGGCGCTGTATGTCGCGCTGCAGCTGCTGCTACTGCTGCAGCAGCAACAACAGCAGCAGCAGCAGCAGCAACAACAACAGCTGCTGCTGCTGCTGTTGTCACAGGAACGGTAAAACAAACGGTATTTATTTAGCTGGTGTTTTCTGAAGGAAGTGAAAGTCTCATCACAGGTCTGCTTCAAAGGTTCCCTCGAGGGACGTTCCTTGATGCCGTTAAGGGGCTCTTGATACGAGGAAATGATCCTATCTTTCCCCATCCCTGGATCGACCTTGACTGCTTCCCATTCTCCCGGGCGCTGTATAACCCCTACGGGGCCAAACCCGGAAGGGTTATTATAAACAACAATAGTCCCGCCCTTCGAAAACGACCCTTGGAATATATTCTCTGGCTGCTGATGGAGAATTTATTTTATTTTATGGGGGATTTTAATATGAGGTAAAGTGACTGGATGACTGTGGTAGTGACTCCAGTCTTACCACTTCCTGGATGACTGTGGTAGTGACTCCAGTCTTACCACTTCCTGGATGTACTTATGTAACACCTTTTTTTTTAGGCAATTTGTGATTCAGAAGGAAAAACCTTTTCTGACAAATAAGAAAATATTGAAAAAAAAAAATATTAAACGCTTGAAAGGACTTGGAAAAACAGATCACAGATCTGTTCTTCTTTACATTTTTTTCATATTTAAAAAAAATGGGGAGTGTGGGGGGTTATCGTTCTAGATTCTCGCTTAGCAGAGAGTGGATTAAAAAAACTCAACTACCTAGGTAGCAAGCCAGTCAGCCAAGGAACGAACCACAACCCAGCTGGTCAGGAACTGAGGTCTATTAGTAATTCCCTCTATGCACGAAGGGCATTGAAGAGTCGGGGACCTCTGATACTCAACGAGTTCTCCCTCTTTTTAGAGGAGGAATTTTGCACTGTCTGCCAAGTCTCTTGTTGTCATGCGAAGCGATTTCGGTGTTCAGGTTTGGGATCAGTCCCTCCAGGATTTACCAGGTGTAAATTATTATGTACCTTTATCGTCTACATTCTAAGGAATACAGTTAAAAATCCACCACAGGTGTGGCAGCCTGCTCCAACACAGGTAGTTACTAAATTAGACACATGTGCAACACTTGGGTATCTTTATTGAGGAAACGTTTCGCCACACAGTGGCTTCATCAGTCCATACAAAGGAGAATCGTGAAGAACAGGAGGAGTTTGAGGTAATCAGTCCCTCAGCCTTGAGTCGATGTTATCAGTCCATCAATCTTGAAAAGAATACAGCATATGTGCGAAGAAGTAGCTTATATACTGTAGACAGGTGAGGTGCAGCAGTCGTAGGTGGTGTCACACTTGGATCCACCAAAATGAGTCACGTCTCGAATTACGCACACTGCGCCTGACTTACGCAACACATCGACTTACGAACACTAGTAGCTGGCTTACGCACGATACACAACGATTTTACGCACGCAATACATCCACTTAGAAACAATGTTACCTAACTTACGCCAGGCTGGTGTTTCATGGCACTCAGTCTTGTGGCCCTGGCACTATACCTCACAACATTAATTACAGACTCTATGTATTAATTACACTCCATACATATTACTTACCTCTCGTATGTCTTAATTACCGTCTACACAACTTGATTACCTAACGTGTGTGTGTGTGTGTGTGTGTGTCCCTTAACCAGTTGACCGTGGGTGATCAGCTCTAGTTCTGGGCCCGCCTCTGTACCTTCTGTGATGTTTTTCTCGTACCTGATTGTAAAGCTGCAAACCGTGCACACCGTGTCCACCGTGTCCTCTCCGTGTTCGCAGTGTCCACCGTGTCCTCTCCGTGTTCGCAGTGTCCACCGTGTCCTCTCCGTGTTCGCAGTGTCCACCGTGTCCTCTCCGTGTTCGCAGTGTTCACCGTGTCCAACTTCCGAATATTTTCAATGTCGTAATCATGTCTCCTCTGCTAAGAAGCAGAGGAGACATGATTACGACACTGTCTGGTCAACCAGGTTGTTGGTGCTATCAGTCCACACCACACAGCCCATCACAGTCTGGTTGATCTGGTTGTAAGAGTACACTAGCCTGGGTTATGGTGAGGAAGGGCGAGATAGTCTTCAATGAACTTTATTATCTAGACCATCCCTACATACCATCATGCTCCTCCAACATACTTACCAAACATCTCTTCCCTTCACCACCTCCCTCCTCCTAGTGAGAGGGAGGACGCCATGTCAGTCTCCCTCACAATACAAAATAACTGACGTCTCTTCTGTAGACTGGAAGCCGTGGTGCGTCTTGTTCTGCTCACCTCTTAAGTAGGACATTCCTCTTTCCCCTCAGATTGACTGACTGGCTCAGACACCATGACAAATTATTCCCTCTTTCTTCTTGCCCCTCTCCCATCCCTCACCAACACAGCTCCCCCCCCTATCCTCCCCGAGGGGAGTGCCACCCACCTTCCCGTGCCTCGGAGAGGTCAGACGTATGAACAAGTTTTCTTCACACTTCCTCAATTCTTTGACGTGCTGCTCAACGTCACTTTCTTAATACTCTTTGTTTTTTTCCTCAACATATATTCTCTTTATTTTAAGTAAGGCTAATTTAGGTTAGGTTAGGTAGGGAAAGGCTACGTAAGCCTTTAAAATAAGTAATTTTAACACCTAATAAGCAAATTATAAACACCAGCTATGGCTGCTCTTGTGAAACCTGGGGTGAAGCCACTTCTGAAACCAGTGCTGAAGGACTTGGTGCAGACTTCAGCAGTGGGTTGTTGACTGTGCATCAACAAACACTTCAAAAGTTTGCAGACGTCTCTTTCACAGGATATATCACAGCTCTAGCTAACAAGCACACAAGAGCTGTTGTTATATTTGGTCCGTAAAAGCTTGGTTTCCTCTTCCTTCACTCACGCAGTGGTTGTGATCGTTTCTGCTTTCTTATAGATACACAATTATACACTAGTCTAAATATACCGATTAGTAGGGGGTATCCCCGGGACTAATCAGTACTGTCTTCTTCATTATCCAGCACAGGTACCTAATTACCATTTACATGGGGCAGTTTCCTAGTATTCTAATTAGATATTAATTGTGTATATAACGTAGGGTGGACGTAGGAACTAATATAAAAACAATAGTTACAAGAGGGAGGAAAAAAGTGGCCAATCAAAATAAGTTGAGATTACAAAATATTTACCTATAAGAAGAAGTGTGATTTACAGTTTATAATTACAGTCCATTTCAATAACCTTAGCATAAAATCATATACCATTACACACATATGAGACCAGCACATCTCACTTCAGATCGCCTGGGTGCCAGATCAACCAGGCTGTGATGGATATGTGGGGCAGCGGGCCTCCAGCAGCAACAGCCTGGTTGACCAGGCAAGCACCAGACGAGCCTGGCCCATGGCCGGGATCAGAGTAGATAAACTCTCGAAACTCTTCAAAGGTATATCAAAGGTATACCAATCAAACAAAATTTCACCTCCTTAGAATTGGCACCGAAGCCTCTCTCTGGACCATCTAGGTCCCTACAAACTTATTCACCACTAACTCTCTCAATGTCTGAGAAAGTTATTCCCACGGACAGCGTAGCCATGCGAGTTACACAGCCTGGGGTCTCACGCTGATACCCCAGGACAAGACAACAGAGTATCTATCGCAGTATCCAGTATCCAGTATCCAGCAGGACACTGGACCCAGCAAGACACTGGACCCAGCAAGACACAGGCCCCATCAAGACACTGAACCCAGTAGGACAGTGGACCCAGCAAGACACTGGACTCAGTAGGACAGTGGACCCAGCAAGACACTGGACCCAGTAGGACAGTGGACCCAGCAAGACACTGGACCCAGCAAGGTAACACCATGGACACAGCGGCCAGATATTTCACCTGAGCTCATACGACCAGAACCCACGTCCCCACTCACATTTCAGCGTCCCCACTCATGTTCCCGCGTCCCCATTCATGTTCCCGCATCCCCGCTCATATTCCCACATCCCCACTTATATTCCCACGCTTCCACTCTCAACGCCCCCCCCACTCACATCCCTCTTTTCACGTCCCTTCATCCCACTTCCCTCACCCCAAAATCTCTCGCATCAATTTCCGATCCCCGTGGCCCAACTATTTAACAGACCAGCGGAATACCGTTGTTTTGCACTGTGCCAGTGCCGTTTTTATGCACTCTTGTATGTGTGTATATCCTTTCTGTCTACCGTTGTACGAGTCTCGTTTCTGTTTACCGTTAGACGTGTCCATTCCTGTTTGTAAACGAAAGCAAAAGACTTAGCAGACGGTGCAACGTACCCCCAGTGAAAAGTAGGGGCGCCACTGGTACACTAAGAGAAAACACAATAAGTGTCCGGGGCCCAAGACTGTTCAACAGCCTCCCACCAGCCATAAGGGGCATTACCAGTAGACCTCTGGTTGCCTTCAAGAGGAAGCTGGACAGATACCTAAAGTCAGTGCCAGATCAGCCGGGCTGTGGTTCGTACGTTGGACTACGTGCAGCCAGCAGTAACAGCCTCGTTGATCAGGCCCTGATCCACCGGGAGGCCTGGTCATAGACCGGGCCGCGGAAACGTCGATCCCCGGAATACCCTCCAGGTAAAGGTTATGAAGACTTATTTTACATCAGAGAACAATGGTACATATTAAGTTTCCTGTGTCCATTTTATTTATTTATTTATTTATTTAGAGAGAGAGAGAGAGAGAGAGAGAGAGAGAGAGAGAGAGAGAGAGAGAGAGAGAGAGACAGACAGACAGAGAGCACCAGAAAAATAATAGGAGAAAGAGCTAAAACAGCGTCAATACATATCCTGGGTCTCCCTCCGAGAATTCTATGGACCGGAAGTGTGAGATATCTTCCTACGGCAACACAGACGGGCCGGAAGTGTGAGATATCTTTCTACGGCAGCACAGACAGACCTCATAAATGAGGCATTGAAAACCGTAGGCGCTGGGGACCAATATGGGGGACCTCGTAAAGACTTCTGGCTACGTCTAGTAGACTTCACGGCCGCTGTCTCTTTTAGAAAACGGGATTTGGGTAGACACCGCCCTTCACTGACTTAGGAAATAGTACTAGGGTGGATATTGGACCATTTTTCTATATATATATATATATGTATGTATGTATGTATGATATATATATATATATATATATATATATATATATATATATATATATATATATATATATATATATATATGCAAAAAGATCACAGTAAACAGGTGATATTAAAATATGCAAGACAACCACTATGAAAAATAGAAGAATTCCAAGCGCTTTCATGACTACTCACATTATCATAGTTCCTTGATAATGTGAATAGTCACAAAGCGCTTGAATTCTTCTATTTTTCATAGTGTTGTCTTGCATATATATTAAAAATATATATATATATAAAATATATATATATATATATATATATATATATATATATATATATATGTGGGGTGTGTGTGTGTGTGTGTGTGTGTGTGTGTGTGTACTCACCTAGTTGTAATCACCTAGTTGTGGTTGCAGGGGTCGAGTCATAGCTCCTGGCCCCGCCTCTTCACTGGCCGCTACTGGGTCACTCCCTGCGCCATGAGCTTTATCATACCTCTTCTTAAAGCTATGTACTGAGTCTGCCTCCACTACATCGCTTCCTAAACTATTCCACTTCGCGACCACTCTGTGACTGAAGAAATACTTCCTAACATCGCTGTGATTCACCTGAGTCTTCAACTTCCAACTGTGACCCCTTGTTGCTGTGTCCCATCTCTGGAACATCCTGTCTCTGTCCACCTTGTCAATTCCTCTCAGTATCTTATATGTTGTTATCATGTCTTCCCTATCTCTCCTGTCCTCCAGTGTCGTCAGGTCGATTTCCCTTAACCTCTCCTCGTAGAACATACCCCTTAGCTCCGGGACTAGTCTTCTTGCAAACCTTTGCACTTTCTCGAGCTTCTTTACGTGCTTGGCTAGATGTGGGTTCCAAACTGGTGCTGCATACTCCAGTATGGGCCTAACGTACACAGTATACAGGGTCCTGAACGATTCTTTATTAAGATGTCGGAATGCTGTTCTTAGGTTTGCTATGCGCCCATATGCTGCAGCAGTTATTTGGTTGATGTGTGCCTCAGGAGATGTTCCTGGTGTTATACTCACCCCAAGATCTTTTTCCTTGATTGAGGTTTGCAGTCTCTGGCCCCCTAGGCTGTACTCCGTCTGCGGTCTTCTTTGCCCTTCCCCAATCTTCATGACTTTGCACTTGGTGGGATTGAACTCCAGGAGCCAATTGCTGGACCAGGCTTGCAGCCTGTCCAGATCCCTTTGTAGTTCTGCTTGGTCCTCGTCCGACTGAATTCTTCTTATCAACTTCACATCATCTGCAAACAGGGACACTTCGGAGTCTATTCCTTCCGTCATGTCGTTCACAAATACCAGAAACAGCACCGGTCCTAGGACTGACCCCTGTGGAACCCCACTCGTCACCGGCGCCCACTCTGACACCTCGCCACGTACCATGACTCGCTGCTGTCTTCCTGACAGGTATTCCCTGATCCATTGTAGTGCCTTCCCTGTTACCCCTGCCTGGTCCTCCAACTTTTGCACTAATCTCTTGTGTGGAACTGTCAAACGCCTTCTTACAGTCCAAGAATATGCAATCTACCCACCCCTCTCTCTCTTGTCTTATTGCTGTCACCCTGTCGTAGAACTCCAGTAGGTTTGTGACACAGGATTTCCCGTCCCTGAAACCGTGTTGACTGTCGTTGATAAGCTCATTCCTTTCTAGGTGCTCCACCACTCTTCTCCTGATATCTTCTCCATGACCTTGCATACTATACATGTCAGTGACACTGGTCTGTAGTTTAGTGCTTACGTTCCTGTCTCCTTTTTTAAAAATTGGAACTACATTTGCTGTCTTCCATACCTCAGGTAGTTGCCCTGTTTCGATAGATGTGTTGAAGATCGTTGTTAGGGGTACACATAGTTCCTCTGCTGTGTGTATGTATGTGTGTGTGTGTGTGTGTGTGTGTGTGTGAACAGAAAAGAAAGAAAATAAAAAACTTTCATCATTCAACACTTTCACATCACTCACACATAATCACTGTCTTTGCAGAGGCGCTCAGATACGACAGTTTAGAAGTCCCTCCGAACTGCCAATATCCCAAACCCCTCCTTTAAAGTGCAGGCATTGTACTTCCCATTTCCAAGACTCAAGTCGGACTAACCGGTTTCCCTTAATCCCTTCACAAAATATTATCCTGCTCACACTCCAACAGCTCGTCAGGTCCCAAAAACCATTCGTCTCCATTCACTCCTGTTTAACATGCTCACACACGCTTGCTGGAAGTCCAAGCCTCTCGTCCACAAAACCTCCTTTACCCCCTCCCTCCAACCTTTTCGAGGACGACCCCTACCCCGCCTTCCTTCCCCTACAGATTTATACGCTCTCCAAGTCATTCTACTTTGCTCCATTCTCTCTAAATGACCAAACCACCTCAACAACCCCTCTTCAGCCCTCTGACTAATAATTAATTTTAGTAACTCCACACCTTCTAATTTCCACACTACGAATTCTCTGTATATTTACACCACACATTGCCCTTAGACACGACATCTCCACTGCCTCCAGCCTCCTCCTCGCTGCAGCTTTTACAACCCATGCTTCACACCCATATAAGAGTGTTGGTACCACTATACTCTATATATATATATATATATATATATATATATATATATATATATATATATATATATATATATGAGTAAATAGAATTAGGGAAAAAATAGGACCCAATATGTCTAGGAAAATTGGATTAGCGAAGAAATCGAACCCAATATTTGATAGTAATACTAATGGGACTAGGGAGAATTCTGATTTAATGGGGAAATGGGAAGAACTTGATCATTGTACTCACAGTGAAGGTGAGAAACATGACTCAGTGTAGGTGTTATGTAAGAGAGAGGGCGAGCGAGAGAGAGAGAGAGAGAGAGAGAGAGAGAGAGAGAGAGAGAGAGAGAGAGAGAGAGAGAGAGAGAGAGAATGGTAATTTCATCTTCATTGTCGTAAAGGAAACTAAATTAGTATTGAAAATCAGGTTAATCTGAGCCCCGGGGGAAAGATACCTTTTTTTAAACAACCATTTTAACGCTAGAACATCACAGAGATTTCTTCTTTTTTTTTCAAAAATTTTAAATGGGTTTTGTAAGTTATTAGGAAAAAAATGGAACAGGGGTATTTTTTTTTTAGGGTGGAAAACGGAGGTTGGTGGTGTGAGGGAGATAATACACGGTGATGTGTCGGGGGCAGACTGGGCTCAGTTTTAGTGGCGGAGAAATGTAGTTTGTGTTGATAGTGAGATCTGGACACGCTTACATGCGCACGCACACGAACACACGCACAGGGACACATACACACACACATCAACCAAATAACTGTTGTATTCCGACATCTCAATAATGAATCGTTCAGGCCCCTGTACACCGTGTATGTCAGGTCTATATTGGAGTATGCAGCACCAGTTTAGAACCCACACCTAGTCAAGCATGTAAGGAAATTACAGAAAGTGTGTTAAGTAAAAGGACACAAATGCAACTAATGTGACATTTTATTGTGGCAACGTTTCGCTCTCCAGGAGCTTTGTCAAGCCGTGTCCTTTTACTTAACATTTCGTCGGTAATTCTACCAATATTTATACAGAAAGTGTAAAGGTTTGCAACAAGACTAGTCCCGGTGTTAAGGGGCATGTCCTACTTGGAGAAGTTAAGGGAAATCGACCTGACGACACTGAAGGACAGGAGAGATAGGGAGGATATGATAACGACATATAAAATACTGAGAGGAATTGACAAAATGGACAGAGACAGGATGTTCCAGAGATGGCACACAACAACAAGGGGTCACAATTGGAAGTTCAAGACTCAGATGAATCACAGGGATGTTAGAAAGTATTTCTTCAGTCATAGAGATGTCAGGAAGTGGAATAGTTTGGGAAGTGATGTAGTGGAGGCAGGATCCATACATAGCTTTAAGAAGAGGTATGATAAAGCTCATGGAACAGGAAGAGTGACCTAGTAGCGACCAGTGAAGAGGCGGCCAGAAGCTGTAAATCGACCCCTGCAACCACAACTAGGTGAGTACACACACACAAGTGACCACAATGTGCAGGGAGGCAGTGGAGAAGTTCGTACCAATGGGCAACAGAAACAAAGGGAAGACCAGAGTGAGCCCATGGTTCAGCAGGACGTGTGGAGAGGCCAAAGCCAAGCGTGATCGAGTTTGAAAAAAATATAGAAGGCAAAGGATCCAGGACAACAGGAAGTTGACCCGAAGGGCCAGAAATGAATATGCATGGATAAGGAGAAAAGTCCAGCGTCAATACGAGAATGACATAGCATCAAAAGCCAAATCTGACCCAAAGTTGTTATACAGCCACATCGGGAGGAAAACAACAGTCAAGGGCCAGGTAATCAGGCTGAGGAAGGAAGGGGAGTTCACAAGAAACGACCAGTATGTATGTGAAGAGCTCAGCTCATGACTGAGGGAGGTATTCACAGTGGAGACAGAGAGGCTTCCAGCAAACCGAGGTGGTAGGGTTCACCAGCAAGTGATAAATCGAAGGCGGTGGGCCCAGGTATTATCTATCCTTGGCTCCTGAGAGAGGGAGAAGATGCATTCTGTGTGCCACTTATATCAATCTTCAAGAAATCTATCGAAACAGGGCAACTGCCTGAGGTGTGGAAGACAGCAAATGTAGTCTTGATTTTTAAGAAAGGAGACAGACAGGCTGCATTAAACTACAGACCAGTGTTTCTGACATGTATTGTATGTAAAGTTATGGAGAAAATGATCAGGAAAAGAGTAGTGGAGCACCTAGAAAGTAACGGACTCATACATGACCAGCACGGCTTCAGGGAACGAAAATGTTGCATCACAAACCTTTTTGAGTTCTATGACAAGGTAACAGGAGTAAGACAGGAGAGAGAGGGATGGGTAGACTACATCTTCTTGGACTGTAAGAAGCCTTTCGACACAGTACCACACAAGAGACTGGTTGAAAAGCTAGAGGAGCAGGCAGGTATAGGAGGGAAAGTACTGCAATGGATCAGGAAATACCTGACATGAAGGAAACGTGTGTCGGTACGAGACGAGGTGTCAGAGTTGTTACATGTGTCGAGCGGGGTTCCACAAGGGTCAGTCCTAGGTCCGATGCTCTTTCTTGAATATGTGAATGACATGACGGAAGGTATGGAGTCAGAGGTGTCCCTGTTTGCAGACGATGTGAAACTAATAAAGAGAATACAAGCGGACGAGGATCAGGTAAGCCTATAAGGAGATCTGGAATGAATATGCATGGATAAGGAGAAAAGCCCAGCGTCAATACGAGAATAACATAGAATCACACTTTGCTCCTGGAGTTTAACCCGAGCAAGTGCAAAGTTTTGAGAAGAACAAAGGAGAAGCTTGGACAAGAAGAAAGGAGACCGCAAACTCTCTCAAGAAAAAGGATCTTGGGGTTAACATCATGTCGAACACATCTCCTGAAGCGCACATCAACCAACTTCGATCACAGAGTGGAGCACACACATCAATCCCAGGGTGAAGCCCACACATCAATCCCAGGGTGGAGCACACACATCAATCCCAGGGTGGAGCACACACATATCAATCCCAGGGTGGAGCACACACACATCAATCCCAGGGTGGTCATATAGTGGAATGATCAGGATAAGTAAGTTGTGAAGTTCTTCTTAAGTACTGTAGTTTTATATCCAGGTATGACTGAGCTAGTTAGTCATGTGTGAAACTCAGAGTTCCAGGGTGAGTAGCAGCAACGCCTCGACCCCCGCAAGGATGAGGTAAACACAACACTGATAAACAGAGAGAGAGAGAGGGGTGGAGCTCCTTGATGCCGACGTGGAGCTTTTGATCCAAGGATATGGACTAACCTGTTGCTTGCTTGAATCGAGCCTAGAAGCCTCCCATTCCCCTGACGCTCTATGATCCATTCGAATTTAGAGCTCACCCCCCCCCCTTCATGAAAATCCGTCATTCCTCTATCTCCTCTCCGCCATTATCATTCTCTCTCTCTCTCTCTCTCTCTCTCTCTCGGCAGCTGCCACCATTCATGAGTGGTGGTGGTGGTGGTGGTGGTGGTGGTGGTGGTGATGATGGTGGTGATGATGGTGATGATGGTGATGATGGTGGTGATGGTGGTGGTGATGGAGGTGATGCTGGTGATGGTGATGGTAGTGGTGATGGTGGTGGTAATGGTGGTGATGATGGTGGTAATGGTGGTGATGATGGTGGTAATGGTGGTGATGGTGATGGTGATGGTAATGGTGGTGATGGTGGTGGTGATCGTGGTGGTGATGATGATGATGGTGATGGTAGTGGTGATGGTGGTGGTGATGGTGATGATGGTGATGGTAGTGGTGATGGTGGTGGTAATGGTGGTGATGATGGTGGTCATGGTGGTGATGGTGGTAATGGTGGTGATGGTGGTGGTGATGGTGGTGGTGATGGTGGTGGTGATGGTGGTAGTGATGGTGGTGGTGATGGTAGTGATGGTGGTGGTGATGGTGGTAGTGATGGTGGTGATGGTGGTGGTGATGGTGGTGGTGATAGTGGTGGTGATGGTGGTGGTGATGGTGGTAGTGATGGTGGTAGTGATGGTGGTGGTGATGGTGGTGATGGTGGTGGTGATGGTGGTGGTGATGGTGGTGATGGTGGTGGTGATGGTAGTGATGGTGGAAGTAAACAAACTAACGCAGTCAGCGACGTGACATTTCTAAGACACCTGTTAATTCATGCCACTCATAACTATCCCAGTGACCCCCCCCCTTACCACCCCGTCCTTCTCTACCACCCCCTGGGTCCTCCTTCTCTCACCATCCTCCTTCCCACCCTGGGTCCTCCCCCTTCTCCTCTACCACCCTGGGTCTCTTCACCACCCCTGGGTCCTCCTTCTCTACCACCACCACCCTGGGTCCTCCTTCTCTACCACCACCACCCTCCCTGGGTCCTCCTTCTCTACCACCACCACCCCCCTGGGTCCTCCTCTACTCCCCCTGGGTCCTCCTTCTCTACCCCCCTGGGTCCTCCTTCTTTACCCCCCCTGGGTCCTCCTTCTCTACCCCCTGGGTCCTCCTTCACTACCACCACCACCACCCTGGGTCCTCCTTCACTACCACCACCACCCAGGGTCCTCCTTCACTACCACCACCCTGGGTCCTCCTTCCCTACCCCCTGGGTCCTCCTTCTCTACCCCCCTGGGTCCTCCTTCTCTACCCCCCTGGGTCCTCCTTCTCTACCACCACCACCCAGGGTCCTCCGTCACTACCACCACCCCCTGGGTCCTCCTTCACTACCACCACCCCCTGGGTCCTCCTTCACTACCACCACCCCCCTGGGTCCTCCTTCACTACCACCACCTCCCTGGGTCCTCTGTCACTACCACCACCACCCAGGGTCCTCCTTCACTACCACCACCACCCAGGGTCCTCCTTCACTACCACCACCCCCTGGGTCCTCCGTCACTACCACCACCATCCAGGGTCCTCCTTCACTACCACCACCCCCCTGGGTCCTCTGTCACTACCACCACCACCCTGGGTCCTCCTTCACTACCACCACCACCCAGGGTCCTCCTTCACTACAACCACCCCCCTGGGTCCTCCGTCACTACCATCACCACCCAGGTTCCTCCTTCACTACCACCACCACCCAGGATCCTCCTTCACTACCACCACCACCCAGGGTCCTCCTTCACTACCACCACCCCCCTGGGTCCTCCGTCACTACCACCACCCCCCTGGGTCCTCCTTCACTACCACCACCCAGGGTCCTCCTTCACTACCACCACCACCTAGGGTCCTCCGCCCTACCACCACCACCCAGGGTCCTACGTCACTACCACCACCACCCAGGGTCCTCCGTCACTACCACCACCACCACCCAGGGTCCTCCAACAACCCCTCCAACAATACCACATCCTACCAACACCACCACACCCCACCAAGAACACCACACCCCCTTCCAACACCAACACATCCCCACCACACCCCACGAACGCCACCACACCCTTCCAGCACCACCACACCCCCTCCAACACCACCACACCCCATCAACACCACCACACCCCTCCAACACCACCACACCCCACCAGCACCACCACACCCCACCCTCCAACCCCACCAGCAGCCAACCATCACAACATAACATGGTGTGTGTGAGGCAGTGAGTGTGATCTTCCCTCACACTGATGACCCCCTCCCACACCCCCGCAACACTCATTTGCATATCAAAAGTGTCTTTTACGTTGGTCTCATTCACTTCTCACACACCAGAGACCAAAAAAGAGATAAATTATGGTGTAAATCCCCAATTCCCTCAAAGAATTAAAAACCACGAGAGAAGGTGAAGTGCGGGCCCTATCAGCGAGACTCCTTGCCAGGGGCAGGGCCAGGGGCAAGTTGAAGGGGCAGAGGCGGGAATAGGGGCAGGGGTAAGGGAGCGTAGGATGGGGTAATGGGATTGGGGAATTTGAGGAAGAGCGATGGAGAATTGGGGAAAGGTTGAGGTTGAAATTGGGGAGGGATTGAGGGGAAAATTGTGGAAGGATCGAGGGAGAAAATTGGGGGAGGATTGAAGGGGGAAACTGGAGAAGGGTTAAGGGAAAATTGAGGAAGGTTGAGGAAACAGTGTGCAATAGGGGGTAGGGGAAGAGATGGGAAAATAGGGGAAAGGGAGGGGAAAATAGGGAAAAGGGAGGGGAAAATAGGGAAGGAGAGGGAGGCAGGGAGGAGAAAATGTATGCATTACATAGGAAAACTTGTGTTGTCTCCCACTTCCCTGGAGGTAAAGATTTCTCCTAAATCCACTAAAAAACTAACTACTAACACAATGTTGTATCTTAGACTGTCGCCAGTCTCTGTGATGCTGCATCTTAAGACTGTGTCTCCAGTCTCTGTGATGCTGCATCTTAAGACTGTGTCTCCAGTCTCTGTGATGCTGCATCTTAAGACTGTGTCTCCAGTCTCTGTGATGCTGCATCTTAAGACTGTGTCTCCAGTCTCTGTGATGCTGCATCTTAAGACTGTGTCTCCAGTCTCTGTGATGCTGCATCTTAAGACTGTGTCTCCAGTCTCTGTGATGCTGCATCTTAAGACTGTCTCCAGTTTCTGTGAAGCTGCATCTTAAGACTGTGTCTCCAGTCTCTGTGATGCTGCATCTTAAGACTGTGTCTCCAGTCTCTGTGATGCTGCATCTTAAGACTGTGTCTCCAGTCTCTGTGATGCTGCATCTTAAGACTGTGTCTCCAGTCTCTGTGATGCTGCATCTTAAGACTGTCTCCAGTCTCTGTGAAGCTGCATCTTAAGACTGTGTCTCCAGTCTCTGTGATGCTGCATCTTAAGACTGTGTCTCCAGTCTCTGTGAAGCTGCATCTTAAGACTGTGTCTCCAGTCTCTGTGAAGCTGCATCTTAAGACTGTGTCGCCAGTCTCTGTGATGCTGCATCTTAAGACTGTCTCCAGTCTCTGTGAAGCTGCATCTTAAGACTGTGTCTCCAGTCTCTGTGATGCTGCATCTTAAGACTGTGTCGCCAGTCTCTGTGATGCTGCATCTTAAGACTGTGTCTCCAGTCTCTGTGATGCTGCATCTTAAGACTGTGTCGCCAGTCTCTGTGAAGCTGCATCTTAAGACTGTGTCTCCAGTCTCTGTGATGCTGCATCTTAAGACTGTCTCCAGTCTCTGTGATACTGCATCTTAAGACTGTGTCTCCAGTCTCTGTGAAGCTGCATCTTAAGACTGTGTCGACAGTCTCTGTGATGCTGCATCTTAAGACTGTGTCGCCAGTCTCTGTGATGCTGCATCTTAAGACTGTGTCTCCAGTCTCTGTGATGCTGCATCTTAAGACTGTGTCGCCAGTCTCTGTGAAGCTGCATCTTAAGACTGTGTCTCCAGTCTCTGTGATGCTGCATCTTAAGACTGTCTCCAGTCTCTGTGATACTGCATCTTAAGACTGTGTCTCCAGTCTCTGTGAAGCTGCATCTTAAGACTGTGTCTCCAGTCTCTGTGATGCTGCATCTTAAGACTGTGTCGCCAGTCTCTGTGATGTTGCATCTTAAGACTGTGTCTCCAGTCTCTGTGAAGCTGCATCTTAAGACTGTGTCTCCAGTCTCTGTGATGCTGCATCTTAAGACTGTCTCCAGTCTCTGTGATGCTGCATCTTAAGACTGTCGCCAGTCTCTGTGATGCTGCATCTTAAGACTGTCTCCAGTCTATGTGATGCTGCATCTTAAGACTGTTTCTCCAGTCTCTTAAGACACTAGCCAGGTGTTCCGGGGTATGGGGAGTGACCGTCCAGCTTCGGCTAGGTGCCCATACTTATCTGGAATCTGGCTAAATGGCTTAAGTACTGCGTACCTTGATGCAGAATATGCAGGTTCGAATCCTGTTGTGGATTGATAATATATATGAATCACAGAAATGACGGGGGGAAAGGCGAGTGGTGCACTGAGGAGTCTGTGGAGACAAAGAACTTTATCCATGAAAGCAAAGAGGGGAATGTATGAGAGTATAGTTATACCAACGCTCTTGTAAGGGTGTGAGACATGGGTTGTGAATGTTGCAACAAGGAGAAGGCTGGAGGCAGTGGAGATGTCATGTCTGAGAGCCATGTTTGGTGTGAATATAATGCAAACAATCCGTAGTTTGGAGATTAGGAGGAGGTGCGGGATTACCAAAACTATATCCAGAGGGCTGAGGAGGGGTTGTTGAGATGGTTTGGACATGTAGAGAGGAAGGAACGAAATAGAATGACTTCGAGAGTGTATAAATCTGTAGTGGAGGGAAGGCGGGGTAGGGGTCGGCCTAGGAAAGGTTGGAGGGAGGGGCTAAAGAAGGTTTTGTGTGCGAGGGCTTGGACTTCCAGCAAGCATGTGTGAGCGTGTTAGGAGCAAATGGAGACAAATGGTTTTTAGGACTTGACGTGCTGTTGGTGTAAGCAAGGTAACATTCATGAAGGGATTCAGGGAAACCGGCAGGCCGTACTTGAAGGAGGGGTGTTAATGTTACAGTTTTATGCCTGTAGTGTAAGCGCCTCTGGCGGAAGCGGCCGATGTGTATATATATATATATATATATATATATATATATATATATATATATATATATATATATATATATATATATATATATATATATATATATATATGTGTGTGTGTGTGTGTGTGTGTGTGTGTGTGTGTGTGTGTGTGTGTGTGTGTGTACTTACCTATATGTGGTTACAGGTGTCGAGTCACAGCTCCTGGCCCCACATCGAAGAGCCTTATCGTACCTCTTCTTAACACTATGTATGGATCCTGCCTCTATTACACTCTCTCGACAGAGAGAAGAGAGAGAGAGAGAGAGAGAGAGAGAGAGAGAGAGAGAGAGAGAGAGAAAGACGGGGGAGTCTATCATTTTTTCAACGTTAGCGACTATTGTGAACATTTGTTTATTTACAACAAACTTGGTGTGGCCATCCGAACACAGTGGGTAACCCCAAGTCTTAGCCAACCAGCAATTCCAGACAATTTTCTCTTTCAATGGGGTGGAAACAACGGATATTACCACCACCACAAACAATCTTACGACCATTTCCTTGCCATCGGATATTTGGATCCTTTCATTAACCGGACAGCCGGTTAAAAGAGATATTGACCCGCTGTGGGTTATATTCTTATTAAGGTATTCGGATAAAGGGTTATGAGGAATGTGGTGCCCGAGATCTACCTGTGTTTGGTACCCAGGGTATTTTCTCCCCTGGCCTCTGGCTTGCCTGGTCAACCAGACTGTTACTACTGGCGGACCTCAGGCTAACATCCATCACAGCCTGGTTGATCTGGCACTTTTGCGGAGGTATCACTCCAATTTCATTTCGAAGACATCTTGCCGGATCAACCAAGCTGTGATGGATGTGTTAGCCTGAGGTTCGCCAGCAGTAACAGGCTGGTTGACCGGGGAAGCAACAGGGAGAAAAGCTTGACCACATGCTGGTAATAACAGATTGCTTGCCCACCACTAAGCTGTAGCCTCTCAGCTTGAGCTTAGAGGGTGGGGGGTAGGGGTACACAAGTACCAGTGTTATCAGATAATTCTGAAGTGTCGGCCTAAAAATGAACATCGGCCTAAAAAAAATTTGGTGTAGTGCTGTGTTAGGCCTAGCTAGCAGGCTCACACTTTATTACGTGAAGCGCTAAACCCGTGTGGCTCATTCAGCGAAAGGAATGTTTGTGGTGATGGTGGACCAGTCTTCCCTCTGTTGCTGTTACTGTTGTTGCTGTTGTTGTTCTTCTTTTTGTTGATGTTCTTTTTGTTGCTGCTGTTGCTATTCTTTTTGTTGCTGTTGTTGTTGCTGTTACTGTTCTTTTTGTTGATGTTTCTGCTGTTACTGTTCTTTTTGTTGTTACTGTTGGTATTGTTCTTTTTGTTGTTACTGCTGTTACTGTTGCTTTTGATACTGCTGTTATTGTTGTTACTGTTGTTGCTATTGTTGTTACTGTTGCTATTGCTGTTGCTACTATCGCTGTTGTTACTGTTGCTATTGGTTATTGTTGTTAGTGTTGTTGCTATTGCTGATGTTGTTATTGCTGTTGTTGCTATTGCTGTTATTGTTGTTACTGTTGTTGCTATTGCTGTTGTTGTTACTGTTGTTGCTATTGCTGTTATTGTTGTTACTGTTGTTGCTATTGCTGCTGTTGTTGTTACTGTTGTTATTGATGTTATTGTTGTTGCTATTGCTGCTGTTGCTGCTATTGTTGTTATTGTTATTACTGTTGTTGCTATTGCTGCTGTTGTTGTTACTGTTGTTGCTATTGCTGTTATTGTTGTTACTGTTGTTGCTATTGCTGCTGTTGTTGTTACTGTTGTTGCTGTTGCTGTTATTGTTGTTACTGTTGTTGCTATTGCTGCTGTTGTTGTTACTGTTGTTGCTATTGCTGTTGTTGTTACTGTTGCTGCCATTGCTGTTGTTATTGTTACTGTTGTTGCTATTTCTGTTGTTATTGTTACTGTTGTTGCTATTGCTGTTGTTATTGTTACTGTTGTTGTTATTGCTGCTGTTGTTACTATCGTTGTTGTTACTGACAATTACTAATAAAGTATTATTTACATGGTAAGCAACATTCAATCAATTAAACAGCATAGGTCTATGACAGTATCCGGTCACTAGGGACCAGAGACCGACTAGGCCTACCAGTGACAGCACAAAGTCACCAGGGAACAGAAACCAGATAGGTCTACAATTGACAGTTTCCGGTCATAGAGACCAGCTTCAGCCTACAGACCAGCTGAGCACCACCTGGCAGGCCCACTCTAACATACACCACCTGACTCAACCAATAATAGGCCTCCCATCATCAAGATTTTTAATTTAATTTTTCAGATATTTTTTTTTTTTTACTCGAATTTTCAAATGTTTTTACTCGCCATTTTTAATCCGCCATTTTTTTATTCGCTATTTTTTAATTTTTACCCGCCAATTTTTAACTTATACCCGCCAACATTGATTTTTACCACCCAATATTTATTCTTACCCGCAAATTTTATATTTTTTTACCCAACAATTTTTATTTTTTACCCGCAATTTTAATTTTTACCCACCATTTTAATTTTTACCCGCCATTTTAATTTTTACCCGCCATTTTAATTTTTACCCGCTAATTTTAATTTTTACCCGCCATTTTTTATTTCTTTACTCACCAGTTTTTATTTTTACCGTCCATTTTAATTTTTTATCAGCCAATTTTTAATTTTTACCCGTCATTTTTATATAATATAGCTGCGGGTGTTGCTCTGTGGCGGGTGTTGAGCGTGTGTTGCTCTGTGGCGGGTGTTGAGCGTGTGTTGCTCTGTGGCGGGTGTTGAGCGTGTGTTGCTCTGTGGCGGGTGTTGAGCGTGTGTTGCTCTGTGGCGGGTGTTGCTCTGTGGCGGGTGTTGAGCGTGTGTTGCTGTGGCGGGTGTTGAGCGTGTGTTGTTGTGGCGGGTGTTGAGCGTGTGTTGCTCTGTGGCGGGTGTTGAGCGTGTGTTGCTCTGTGGCGGGTTATGAGCGTGTGTTGCTGTGGCGGGTGTTGAGCGTGTGTTGCTCTGTGGCGGGTGTTGAGCGTGTGTTGCTCTGTGGGGGGTGTTGAGCGTGTGTTGTTGTGGCGGGTGTTGAGCGTGTGTGGCTCTGTGGACGGTTGTTGAGCGTGTGTTGCTCTGTGGCGGGTGTTGAGCGTGTGTTGCTCTGTGGCGGGTGTTGAGCGTGTGTTGCTCTGTGGCGGGTGTTGAGCGTGTGTTGCTCTGTGGCGGGTGTTGAGCGTGTGTTGCTCTGTGGCGGGTGTTGAGAATGTGTTGCTCTGTGGCGGGTGTTGAGCGTGTGTTGATGTGTGGCGGGTGTTGAGCGTGTGTTGTTCTGTGGCGGGTGTTGAGCGTGTGTTGCTCTGTGGCGGTGTTGAGCGTGTGTTGCTCTGTGGCGGGTGTAGCTCTTTGGCGGGTGTTGAGCGTGTGTTGTTGTGGCGGGTGTTGAGCGTGTGTTGCTCTGTGGCGGGTGTTAAGCGTGTGTTGCTCTGTGGCGGGTGTTGAGCGTGTGTTGCTCTGTGGCGGGTGATGAGCGTGTGTTGATGTGGCGGGTGTTGAGCGTGTGTTGCTATGTGGCGGGTGTTGCTCTGTAGCGGGTGTTGAGCGTGTGTTGCTCTGTGGCGGGTGTTGAGCGTGTGTTGTTGTGGCGGGTGTTGAGCGTGTGTTGCTCTGTGGCGGGTGTTGAGCGTGTTGCTTTGTGGTGGGTGTTGAGCGTGTGTTGCTCTGTGGCGGGTGTTGAGCGTGTGTTGCTCTGTGGCGGGTGTTGAGCGTGTGTTGCTCTGTGGCGGGTGTTGAGCGTGTTGCTTTGTGGCGGGTGTTGAGCGTGTGTTGCTCTGTGGCGGATGTTCAGCGTGTGTTGCTGTGGCGGTGTTGAGCTGTGTGTGTTGCTGTGGCGGGTGTTGAGCGTGTGTTGCTGTGGCGGGTGTTGAGCGTGTGTTGCTCTGTGGCGGGTGTTGAGCGTGTGTTGCTCTGTGGCGGGTGATGAGCGTGTGTTGCTGTGGCAGGTGTTGAGCGTGTGTTGCTCTGTTGCGGGTGTTGAGCGTGTGTTGCTCTGTGGCGGGTGTTGAACGTGTGTTGATCTGTGGCGGGTGTTGAGCGTGTGTTGCTCTGTGGCGGGTGTTGAGCGTGTGTTGCTGTGGCGGGTGTTGAGCGTGTGTTGCTCTGTGGCGGGTGTTGAGCGTGTGTTGCTCTGTGGCGGGTGTTGAGCGTGTGTTGCTCTGTGGCGGGTGTTGAGCGTGTGTTGCTGTGGCGGGTGTTGAGCGTGTGTTGCTCTGTGGCGGGTGTTGAGCGTGTGTTGCTGTGGCGGGTGTTGAGCGTGTGTTGATCTGTGGCGGGTGTTGAGCGTGTGTTGCTGTGGCAGGGTGTTGAGCGTGTGTTGCTCTGTGGCGGGTGTTGAGCGTGTGTTGCTCTGTGGCGGGTGTTGAGCGTGTGTTGCTGTTGCGGTGTTGAGCGTGTGTTGCTGTGGCGGGTGTTGAGCGTGTGTTGCTCTGTGGCGGGTGTTGAGCGTGTGTTGCTCTGTGGCGGGTGTTGAGCGTGTGTTGCTGTGGCGGGTGTTGAGCGTGTGTTGCTCTGTGGCGGGTGTTGAGCGTGTGTTGCTGTGGCGGGTGTTGAGAGTGTGTTGCTCTGTGGCGGGTGTTGAGCGTGTGTTGCTCTGTGGCGGGTGTTGAGCGTGTGTTGCTCTGTGGCGGATGTTGAGCGTGTGTTGCTCTGTGGCGGGTGTTGAGCGTGTGTTGCTCTGTGGCGGGTGTTGAGCGTGTGTTGCTCTGTGGCGGGTGTTAAGCGTGTGTTGCTCTGTGGCGGGTGTTGATCGTGTGTTGCTCTGTTGCGGGTGTTGAGCGTGTGTTGCTCTGTGGCGGGTGTTGAGCGTGTGTTGCTCTGTGGCGGGTGTTGAGCGTGTGTTGCTCTGTGGCGGGTGTTGAGCATGTGTTGCTCTGTGGCGGGTGTTGAGCGTGTGTTGCTCTGTGCTATGAATATGTACGACGGCTCCCACGTCCGGATAAAACGCCTCTACCGGATATCTGGCGTTGGTTATTGATGGCCGGCGCCCCAAATCCGGATAAAGGAGTATGACAAGGCCGATTCTTCTGTGAGTGATATCATCCGGCGGCGGCGGCGGCGGCGGGGCGGTGCGGTGCGCTCAAGATGCGGATAAAGTGAAGCTGGCTTCCTGGTGCGCTGCTACCCGCTCTTTGATGCTGCGCGTGTTATAACAAGCCTTACAAGGGATAAGTTGTGTGTGTGTGTGTGTGTGTGTGTGTGTGTGTACTCACCCACCTAATTGTGGTTGCAGGGGTCGAGACTCAGCTCCTGGCCCCGCTTCTTCGCTGTCCGCTACTGGGACTCTGCTCTCCCTGCTCCATGAGTTTTATCATACCTTATCTTAAAACTATGTATGGTTCCCGCCTCTACTATATCGTTCGCTAGACTATTCCACTTCCTGACTACTCTATGGCTGAAGAAGTGCTTCCTAACATCCCTTTCACTCATCTGAGTCTTCAGCTTCCAGTTGTGTCCCCTTGTTTCTGTGTTCCCTCTCTGGAACATCCTGTCACTATCTACCTTGTCGATTCCCCGCAGTATTTTGTATGTCGTTATCATGTCTTCTCTAACCCTTCTATCCTCCAGTGTTGTTAGTCCTATTTCCCTCAACCTTTCTTCATAGGAGAGACTCCTGAGTTGTGGAACTAGCCTTGTCGCAAACCTTTACACTTTCTCTAATTTCTTGACGTGCTTGACCAGGTGTGTGTTCCAGACTGGAGCTGCATACTCTAGTATGGGCCTGATGTACACGGTGTACAGTGTCTTGAACGATTCCTTGTTAAGGTAACGGAACGCTAATCTTAGGTATACCAGTCGCCCATAAGCTGCCGCAGTTATCTGGTTGATGTGTTTCCGGAGACGTGCTTGGCGTTATACTCACCCCAAGGTCTTTCTCCTTTACGAGGTTTGTAGCCTTTGTTCACCTAGCCTGTACTCTGTCGGCGGTCTTCTTTGCCCTTCTCCGATCTTCATGACTTTGCATTTGGTGGGGTTAAATTCGAGAAGCCAGTTGCTAGACCAGATGTCAAGCTTGTCCAGGTCTGTTTGAAGTCCTGCTTGGTCCTCTTCCGATGTGATTCTCCTCATTAATTTCACATCATCTGCGAACAGAGACACTTCTGAGTCTATCCCGTCCGTCATGTCATTCACATATACCAAGAATAGCACTGGTCCTAGGACTGACCCCTGCGGTACACCGCTCGTCACAGGCGCCCACTGTGATACCTCATCATGCACCATGACCCATTGTTGCCTCCCTGTGAGATATTCCCTGATCCATTCCAGTGCCCTTCCTGTTATACATGCTTGTTCTTCCAACTTCTTTACTAATCTCATATGAGGAACTGTGTCGAAGGCCTTCCTGCAGTCCAGGAAAATGTGTGTGTGTGTGTATTCACCTATATGTGGTTACATGGGTTGATTCACAGCTCCTGGCCTTGTTTCTTCGCTGGTCACTACTAGTGTATGTTTGGGCAAATAATTTCAAATATGAACCTGGAAATTACCTGCTACGAGAACAAGAGTCTTGACAGACGGTGCAAAATACTTCCACTAAAAATTGTGATCACGGAGAGTAGATAAAGACAATAAGTGTAAAGAGGCCAAGACTGTTCAACAGGCACCTTGCTGTCTTTAAGTGCCACGTACGCTGTTGTTCAAGTCAGTTTCTGATCAGCAGGGTTGTGGAGCAGCCAGCACCAACAGCTTTGTAGTAGTAAGGCCCACGAGGCCTGGTCTGGGACCGGGCCGCTGACCCCCGGAGTCAGTTACAGGTAACCTACATATCTTTTCCACACAGAGATCATTCCACTTGCCAACAACCCTAAGACTGAAACTTTACTGTGGTCCGCATTTCTTGGTTTTTGAACAGTATTCTCTCCCTAGCCTCCCTGTTAATCATTCTCTCCCTAGCCACCCTGTCAATTCAAGCAAGTATCATATATGTCGTATTCATGTCTCTCACCTAGTTCTCCTCCCTCCCAGAGTGGTCAGGTTCAGTTTCTTTATTATCTACTCAATATTCACAGCTGTGAGCCCTGGTATTGTTCAAGTTGTGAGCCTCTGAGCCTTCATCAGGCAGAGACTGAACACTGGTGCTGCTGGTTCTTCCACAGGTCATGCAGCAGCACCAGCAACAACAGCAGCAGCAGCAGTTCCTGAGTCTCACATCTCGCCTCTCTCTCTCTCTCTCTCTCTCTCTGACATCAAAACAAACTAACCTGGCTGGCATCTTCATGTTTCCTTGAGTCCCAGTCCTCACTCCCTCTCCATTCCCACCTCTCTCCTCTACTTCCTCCTCCACTTCCTTACCTCCATCCTTCCCCTTCAAAGCCTCCACACCTCCTCCTTCCATTCCACTCCTCTAAAACACTCCATATTTCCTCTCCTTCATTTCTCGGAGTGTTCCCTCTCTTCCTCTGGTCTCTGGCCAGCCCGACTGGTCACAGACCAGACCTGTGCTTACTAGCCGGAGAATCGAGCCGCCACCACTACTTGTGCTGAATTACCCACGCTGGTTTAGCGCTTTACATAAATAACAGAAATAATTATAATAATAATAATTATAATTTTAACAAAGTAATAATAATAATAATAATAATAATAATAATAATAATAATAATGGGAAACTATAATGGGACTATGAAGTGGGTTTTAGGTCTAATTCTCTGGAGCTATCACGGGGTGTACCTGGAGGGAAGCCTCTCGCTAGTCTCCTCTCCAGGTACACCCCGCCGCCGTGAAAGGGACACCATTAATGGGACCACATCCCATGGGACCACACCCCCATGAATACGACTACAACCCCATGAATGGGACACCATTAATGGGAACACAAGTGTGGAGCAATATTGCAGTCTATATCTCAGGCTTCAGACACTGAAGTTGTGATAATAATACTGCTTTACCTCCTATGATGGCGCTTACCCCCTCTCTCTCAATCCCCTCTCTTTCAATCCCCCCTCCCCTCCCTCTCTCTCACCACAACAACATAACAATTCCAGTTAGTTCAACAGAAAAGAAACCGTCAAGGAAAGATATATACCTGCCTTTACCTTTGACGAGCCTGGACCATGGCTGGGTTCCGAGAGTAGTGAGACTCTCGAAACTCATCACAGGTATATCAGAGTTCTTCTACGATCAGAGGCAGGCCTAACGCCTGGCTCAGGTCGTAGAACACTATATACGACATATGTCAAGTCAATTTGGAGTACGCAGCACCAGTATGGAACCCTCACCTGATAAAGCACGTTAAGAAACTGGAGTGTGTGTTGAGCATGCAACAATGATTGTTGCAGAGTTAAGACGAATAAGCTATGATGAGAGGCTATGCCAACTGAACTGATGACATAACAGTAGTAAAACCAGAGGAGACATGATACCAACATTAAAAATACTTAAAAAGACTTAAATAGATAGACAGTAATAAACTGTTCATGTAGTGGGAAAAGGATGCACGTAGACAGTTGAAAAGTAAAGACACAAATGAGCAACTGGAATGTCAGGAAGTATTTTTTTCAGCCTCTGGGTAGCCAGGGAGTGGAATGACTTGGACTACGAAGTAGCGGAAGCAAGCTCCACACGTATGTAAGTTTAAGAACAGGTATGACAAGGCCCGCGAGGCTAGGAGGGAACAAACATAACATTTCACAAGTTAAAAAATGAGGCAAGGCCAGGAGCCGGGACTCGACCCTCTCAACCACAAAGAGGCGAGTATACACATAAACGTTCCTCCTCTCCACAATTCCGTCACAAATCCCAGCAACAAATCCCAGCAACAAATCCCACTCACAACCCCACATCCTGTTCTATATTTTTCCGCCATTGTCTTACCGTCACCTGTGTACTGTGCTATTGTGTCAGCGACTCTCAGAGTGTGTCGGGTGTCGCCTCTCATGAGTTTTTGAATCAATATGAAGTTACAGGAGCCTGAGTCTGGCCTGAGGGAGAGAGTAGTGTTTGGTGGTGGCTTTTATAAATCCGTCTGTGTTGGTGACTTGAAATTTGTGTTTGACATGACATGATGTTTATGAAGTATTCGTCTGACCTGTCAATGTGTTAACATGTTGCCTCCATGTTGCTTGCCTGTTGCTGGAATACTGATTGCATGTTGCTGGCATATTGCTTGCATACTGTTTACCTGTTACTTGCATATTGTTTACCTGTTCCTGTCATATTGTTTAATATTGCTGGCATATTGTTTGCCTGTTGTTGCATATTGCTGGCATAGTATATTGTTTGCCTGTTGCTGGCATACTGTTTGCCTCTTACTTGCTGTCATATTATTTACCTGTTGTTGGCCTATTGTTTGCATGTTGTTGGCATATTGCATATTGTTTGCATGGTTAAACTTTCTGAACTCGAATCGTTTTTCAATACGAATAAGATAAATGAATCTTGTTAAACAATTTGCACTCTGTAAGGATTTCTGTTTCCTTGATATCATGAACATATAAGATATCAGGAAAACCTCACAGTCTTCTTGCATTCAGTGTGTATACGTACATCTCTACTTCCCAAACTGTTTCTTAGCTCTTATACCTGTAATATTTTCTCTCCAATTAATAAGTCGTGGTCTCGGAGCGGGCCGCGGGGGTGACGATCCCAGCGGAATAAGCTACTGCATATAAGAAGTCATTTACCTTCTTTGAGACGTCAGGAGAAATCGCCGGTTGAGGTGTTCCTGAGGACACAACAGTCACCCCCGCTGACACCTCCTTCCACTCACCTGTAAAGAAAATGGGAAAAATACCGTGAAAATGCCATTTATTCTTATTCACTGATATGGTGGTTAAAAGTCCCTCAGACCACTAGTGTGTGTGTTTGTCTGTTTTGAAATATATTGTTTGGTTAGTTTACACACACACACACACCCTGCAACCACAATTAGGTGAGTACACAGCTTTAAGACGAGGTATGATAAAGCTCATGGAGCAGGGAAAGGACCTAGTAGCGGTCAGTGAAGAGGCGGGGCCAGGAGGGAGCTAAGTCTCGACCCCTGCAACCACAAGGTGAGTACACACACACACACACACACACACACACACACACACACACACACACACACACACACACACACACACACAGGAAGGGCACTGGAATGGATCAGGGAATACCTCAAAGGGAGGCAACAACGGGTCATGGTGCGTGGTGAGGTATCACAGTGGGCGCCTGTGACGAGTGGTGTACCGCAGGGGTCAGTCCTAGGACCAGTGTTATTCCTGGTTTATGTAAATGACATGACGGATGGGATAGACTCAGAAGTGTCTCTATTCGCGGATGATGTGAAAATAATGAGGAGAATCACATCAGAAGAGGACCAGGCAGGGCTGCAAACAGACCTGGACAAGCTCGACATCTGGTCTAGCAGTTGGCTTCTCGAATTCAATCCCTCCAAATGCAAAGTCATGAGGATCGGAGAAGGGCAAAGAAGACCGCTGACAGAGTACAAGCTAGGCGGACAAAGGCTACAAACCTCGGCAAAGGAGAAAGACCTTGGAGTGAGTATAACGCCTAGCACGTCTCCGGAGGCACACATCAACCAGATAACTGCGGCAGCATATGGGCGTCTGGCAAACCTTAGATTAGCGTTCCGTTACCTTAACAAGGAATCGTTCAAGACACTGTATACCGTGTACGTCAGGCCCATACTAGAATATGCAGCACCAGTCTGGAACCCACACCTGGTCAAGCACGTAAGGAAACTAGAGAAAGTGCAAAGGTTTGCGACAAGGTTAGTTCCACAACTCAGGGTCTGTCTTATGAAGAAAGGTTGAGGAAATAGGACTAACAACACTGGAGGAAAGAAGGGTCAGAGGAGACATGATAACGACATACAAAATACTGCGGGAATTGACAAGGTAGATAGTGACAGGTTGTTTCAGAGAGGGAACACAGAAACAAGGGGACACAACTGGAAGCTGAAGACTCAGATGAGTCAAAGGGATGTCAGGAAACATTTCTTCAGCCACAGAGTAGTCAGGAAGTGGAATGGACTAGAGAAAGATATAGTGGAGGCAGGAACCATACATAGTTTTAAGACAAGGTATGATAAAGCTCATGGAGCAGGGAGAGCAGAGACCCAGTAGCAGACAGCGAAGAGGCGGGGCCAGGAGCTGAGTCTCGACCCCTGCAACCACAATTAGGTGAGTACACACACACACACACACACACGCACACACACACACAATGTTTGGAAAAAAATTTAAATAAAAAATAGTTTTGTTTCTTTTTCAACATATACTATGACAAAAAATGATAATACACAAATGACTCACAAGTAGGAGAAACTCATGACGACGTTTCGGTCTGACTCTGACCATTATCTAGTGACTAGTGTGTGTATTGCTCCAGTCACCACAGATGTGTGGGGTCGCCCAGGAAGAAAATGTGCATGAGGGAGGCCCAGAGAAGACCTACGAAATGGCTGCCAGTTATAACGGAAATTTATAACGGAAATTTATAACGAAAAGTTATAACGAAAAATCATGACGAAAAGTTATAACGAAAAGCTGAAAACGCTACTTTCCCACGCTGGCTGTCAGGATTTTGTTATTATCATGGGGAGGGCTAAACCCGTAGGGATTATACAGATCCTGTGGTGGGGGGGGGACGCATGGAAGGCATTCAGGCTTAATTCAGGGAAGTGGAGCACAGATCCAATTCCTTAGATCAAGAGCCCCTCACCAGCGTCAAGGAACCTCCCTTGAGGGGCTGTCAGGAGGAAAAAGGGAGCCAGGTTAACTACATTCAAGGTCATAAAATAACAGAGAAAGAATATTTCTTAATATTAAAATGTTTACAGTATTTTCCGACATATAAGGCGCCCCCCCCAACTAAGTCTTGGAAAATCAGCCTGCGTCTTATATGCTCAAGGTCAGGGTCAAGGTTAGGCTTTGGGTTACGCTTTAGCAGTTGTTTACTAACGTTACGTCACAACCGCTGCAAACATCGTCTTATATGTCTCGTATGTTCGTGCGCCTTATATGGCGGAAAATACGATACCTAGGTAGAGTGCTAGATCAGCGGCAAGTGATGCGACCTCTGAGGTATACCTCGAGTCTCCCTACCTGGAGGTGGCTAGTTTATGATCCAAGTCTGACCGAAACGTCGTTATTTGTGTACTGTAAACAGGTAATATCACAACATGCAAAACAGCATGAAAAAAATAGTGAAATTCCAAGCGCTTTCGTGATCTCTCACATTATCAAGGAATTGTGATAATGTGAGAGATCACGAAAGTATTGGAATTTCACAATTTTTTCACTGTGGTTATTTTGCATGTGAAATATTTGAAGAGGAGAGAGAGGAGCAGAGTTGTGCTCCTGTAACTACAAACAGGTTAATTACTGGTGGATAATAATGTATTTAACATCGTGAGGGTCACCACAACACTGCCTACTTTGGCTCTCCAGGAGCTTTGTCAAGCTATTAACAGCTTGACAAAGCTCCTGGAGAGCGAAACGTTGCCACAATAAAATGTTGCACCTGTGTCCCTTTACCTAACATATTGTGGGTAATTCTACCAACAGTAATACAAACCCACAGTAGGCCTAATGATTTTCAATCCTCTTGTTCCTCCTAGGCCAACCCTGCCACAATTCTCACACTCACATTTTGTGCCTGCTAGGCCTACACAATAGGGTAGGCCTACCGAGCCTGCCTACCCTACATTTCCCCACACTTGCATCCAATTAATTTCCTCCATATAATGTGACCACACGGAAAACTGAATGACCTCAAATAACCTTCTGTTGACCATCACTAGAGGGCGTGTAATGACCTCTTCTTCACCCCCCTTATACCCATCACCCCCCTTCATCACCCATCACCCCCCATCCACACAAGACAAGAGAATGTGATGAGCATTTGTGTGTGCCACGTGCCTGTGAGTGAGTGAGTGAGTGTGTGTGTGTGTGTGTGTGTGTGTGTGTGTGTGTGTGTGTGTGTGTGTGTTCTGTGACTAGTTTCCAGTGTTTTTCTACCCTGTAATCCTAGTTTTTTCTAAATTAGATTAAATTAGGGAGTATTAGGTTGGTTAGGTCAGGTCAAGTCAGGTCAGGTTAGGTTAGGTCAGATTAGGTTAGGCCAGGTCAGATCAGGTGAGGCCAGGTCAGATCAAGTTAGGCCAGGTCAGATCAGGTTAGGTTAGGTTTACCTGGAGAGGGTTTCGGGGGTCAACGCCCCCGAGGCCCGGTCTGAGACCAGGCCTCAAGTACATAATTATGTCTATCTACCTGACTCACGAAATCGTAATGACACGATTACAAACAAACCACGGTTTGTTTGCAATCGTGTTATTACGATTTCGTGAGTCATGTTGACGGCTTTGAAGGGGACTTAAGCTAGAGTTCATCACGGCCATGCTAGCGGGAGATTCGTCTGTAAAAACTTGCATTTGTGGACACAGTGGTGCCTATGCTAACCTCCCTATGGTGTAGAAATATACCTAGTTGGATGAATCTTATTGAAGCTAGCTGGCCCAGTGGCTTACGATACGGTCTGGAGCTTTGAGACTCTCTGACCGCGGGTTCGAACCCCACCCGTGGTATGGTTTGTCTACCTACCTACCTGGAGGTCGTGCCGAGGGCCAACGCCCTCGCGTGTAAATTTACTTGCTTGTGTATTTGTATATACTTGCATATATACGTATATGTGCCTGCCTATGTAAGATTAGTTACCTGTGCTTGTGTGTGTGGAGGGGAAGGGGAAGATTATGGATGAAGCTTGAGAATTCTTGTTGCACCAGACGACATTTGAGTTGATTGTGAATTATGTTATTAAAGTCAGAGTATGTGATCACACTGAGTAAAATCATGTCCGGACAGTTGTTTACTCGACTCTCCTCATTCAATATTTTTGGAATTGTGTGCGATTCTTGAGGATAAAGAGCCTCGAGACCTTGAAAATGATCAGAGTCTAGAGAAGGGTGACCGCTGGGTGCGAGTCTTCTGCCCCGGAGATAGTAATAATAGTGCGAGTCTTCTGCCCCGGAGATAGTAATAATAGTGCGAGTCTTCTGCACCGGAGATAGTAATAATAGTGGAGTCTTCTGCACGGGAGATAGTAATAATAGTGGAGTCTTCTGCACGGGAGATAGTAATAATAGTGGAGTCTTCTGCACGGGAGATAGTAATAATAGTGCAACAAGCCATGTGCATTATCTGAGTATTTTTGCCCAGAGGTTGCACATGTTTTATTTAATGATAAATATTCACATGGGTTAATTATTAACACTTCCCATGTACAGTATATAATGTTTAACATGAATTTCTATACCTGATGTTATTCACAAGCGCTGAGTCCTCATGGGCCACTTTCGTATAGACTTTATTATTACTATTATGTTAAGGTGAGGCTCTATACCCATGGGGATCATACTGCATCTAGGGTAATGGAATCTGATTTAAACCAAGGGAAGAATAGGTCTAATTCCCTGTATGTAAAGCATCTCTCTGGCACTGAAGGGCATACTAGTAATACTAGTTTGAGTGTCCCTTATCCGAAATTTGAAAAGCTCCAAAATTCGGAAGAAAACATAAATTGAACTCCGACATTACGCCACAAATGAAAAATTCCAGTCATCTCTGGGGAGGTTCCCAGATGTTGCACAGGTCTTTGTATACCCAGACAGTTGCAACACACGACCTCCCATACCCTGGGCGAGGCTCTGGTGGTCTGTATATCAACAGTTGTCCCTGCCAGGCCTACGTGCATTACTCACCATGATTACCAAGAGTTTTATGCTTATTCTCTGCTCTCTGGTGCAAAGATATTGTGGAAGATATAAAAAAAAGTCTGCAGATACTCCTATGAGTAACAGTTATTAAAAAAAAGTGTATAGTAGCCTTTTAATAAAAAAAGCATCATAAGTAGAGACTGAGAGCCTGCCAGTTTTTTATTTAACAATTGATGCAGGTATTCTGATGCTGCTTTCATTTTTTTTTTGTAAATATTATTTAAATCTCCCTTCAGGCTATGAGTATAAGCCATATATAAAATATAAAGGATCTGATGAAAATTAGACACATGTGCAACATCTGGGTATCTTTATTGTATCTTTATTGTAGACGTTTCACACCAACTGGGGGACTGATTACCTCATCTTTTGTATAGAGTTCTACTGTCTTCCAATCATGTCCTTGAATTTGTATTGATAAAGCCACTGGATGGCGAAACGTCTACAATAAAGACACCCAGATGTTGCACATGTGTCTAACTTTCATCTTGTCGGTATTGTCTACCATTCATGAACAACACAAAATGCTCTCCTGTTTAGACTTGGGTTCCATCCCTAAGCTGTCTCATTATATTCCAAAAACCGAAAAATTGCAAAATCCGAGACATTTCTGGCCCCGAGGATTTCAGATAAGGGACACTCGGCCTGTATCTTGGATTTAATTTAAAATATCTCGCATAACACATCCCGTAGCCTGGTAAAAAAAAATTCTTGCTTCACACGACGAGGGTCCGGGTTCGATTCCCGGACCCATCAGTAATAATGGGTACCTAGGTGTTAGTCGACTGGTGTGGGTCGCATCCTGTGACAAAACTGACCTAATTTGCCTGAAATGCTCAGCATAACAAGGGGCTTTCTATACAGGATATTGTGGGATGGGGAGGATATAAAGAGTGGGAGGGGAGGATATAAAGAGCGGGATGGGAAGGATATAAAAGGGATGGGAGGATATAAAAGGGATGGGAGGATATAAAGAGTGGGATGGTGAGGATATAGAGGCATGGGGAGGATATAGTGGGATGGGGAGAATATAACGACTGGGTGGGAAGTATAAGATTGGCTAGATATGTGGGATTATGGCTGCAGGGATGGGAGAGGGGATGTAATTTTAGTGACACGAGGGGGAGGGGAGGTAAGAAGAGTCTAGAGGGAAGAAAAGGGGGGTGGACCTTGGTCCAGGGGTGAAGGAGGGGAGGAGAGGAAGGGAGGGGGGAGAGGAAAGGAGAAGGGGAGAAGGAGGGAGAGGAAAAAAGGAGAAGGGGAGAGGGAGGGAGAGGAAAAAAGGAGGTTGGTGGGAGGGGGGGTTGTTTTTGCCGCGTCATCACCGTCTGTTGACGGTACAAACAGAGGGATGGCCTCTGTTTATTCTGTAATCTGCCCGGGCCACACCCGTCACGCTGGGGGAACACGCGCCGAGGGGAACGGGTTAGAGGGGAAGGGGAGGGGAAAAATGGGAGAGAAGAGGCAGGAAGCAAGGAAATGGGGAAGAATAAGTGAGGGGAGAGACGGGAAGGACGTAACACTCACACTGCGTAAGTAATATAACGAACATTGACGTAGAACAGTTTATGCAACGAAAATCTCCTTCAATTATAATTACGTCTGAATTTGAAATAATAATAATAATAATAATAATAATCAAATTATTAGTGTAACATAATTGCTAATATATTTATTATTATTATAGATGTGATTCACCTGTGACCTGTATCGAAAGTCTTCCTACTCTTGCTGCCAGACTCTGGACCAGTCTCTGGACCAGTCTCTGGACCAGTCTCTGGACCAGTCTCTAGGCCAGACTCTGGACCAGTCTCTGGGCCAGACTCTGGACCAGTCTCTGGACCAGTCTCTGGACCAGTCTCTAGGCCAGACTCTGGACCAGTCTCTGGGCCAGACTCTGGACCAGTCTCTGGGCCAGACTCTGGACCAGTCTCTGGACCAGTCTCTGGACCAGTCTCTAGGCCAGACTCTGGACCAGTCTCTGGACCAGTCTCTAGGCCAGACTCTGGACCAGTCTCTGGACCAGTCTCTGGACCAGTCTCTAGGCCAGACTCTGGACCAGTCTCTGGGCCAGACTCTGGACCAGTCTCTGGGCCAGTCTCTGGACCAGTCTCTAGGCCAGACTCTGGACCAGTCTCTGGGCCAGACTCTGGACCAGTCTCTGGGCCAGACTCTGGACCAGTCTCTAGGCCAGACTCTGGACCAGTCTCTGGGCCAGACTCTGGACCAGTCTCTGGGCCAGACTCTGGACCAGTCTCTGGGCCAGACTCTGGACCAGTCTCTGGGCCAGACTCTGGACCAGTCTCTGGGCCAGACTCTGGACCAGTCTCTGGGCCAGACTCTGGACCAGTCTCTGGACCAGACTCTGGACCAGTCTCTAGGCCAGACTCTGGACCAGTCTCTGGGCCAGACTCTGGACCAGTCTGGACCAGACTCTGGACCAGTCTCTGGACCAGACTCTGGACCAGTCTCTGGACCAGACTCTGGACCAGTCTCTGGACCAGTCTCTGGACCAGTCTCTAGGCCAGACTCTGGACCAGTCTCTGGACCAGTCTCTGGACCAGTCTCTGGGCCAGACTCTGGACCAGTCTCTGGGCCAGACTCTGGACCAGTCTCTAGGCCAGACTCTGGACCAGTCTCTGGGCCAGACTCTGGACCAGTCTGTGGACCAGACTCTGGCGGGATTTAACCAGTCTGGCAGAGCTCAGGCCAGCTAACCAGAGTGTGAGACAGACTCAGGAGAGACTAACCAGTGTCGAGAGACTCAGGAGACTAACCAGAGGTGTGAGAGACTCAGTGAGCAACCAAGGTGGAGAGACTCAGGAGAGACTAACCAGAGGTGGTGAGAGACTCAGGAGAGACTAACCAGTCGGTGAGAGACCAGACGGACCAACCAGGGTGGTGAGAGACTCAGGAGACCACCGAGGGGAGAGACTCTAGGAGAGACTCTAACCAGGTGTGGGAGAGACTCAGGAAGACTAACCAGAGTGGTGAGAGACTCAGGGAGACTTGGACCAGAGTGGCAGACTCTGGAGAGCTCAACCAGAGCTCTGGAGAGCTCAGGAGACTCAACCAGATGGTGAAGACTCAGGAGAGACTTCAACCAGGGTGTAGAGCTCAGGAGAGACTAACCAGAGGTGGTGAGCAGACTCTGGACAGACTCACCAGAGGTGGTGAGAGACTCAGGAGAGACTCAACCAGGCTGTGAGAGACTCTGAGGACTAACCGAGGCATGGTGAGAGACTCGAGACTCAGTCCAGGGTGGTGAGAGACTCGGAGAGCTAACCACAGGTTGACAGACTCGGAGAGACCTAACCAGGGTGTGAGAGACTCGGAGACTAACCAGAGTGTGAGAGACTCAGGAGAGACTGACCAGAGTGTGAGCTAGGAGATAACCAGGGTGGTGAAGACTCAGGAGACCAACCAGAGGTGGGAGACTCAGAGAGACTAACCAGAGGTGGTGAGAGACTCAGGAGACTAACCAGAGGTGGTGAGAGACTCAGGAGAGACTAACCAGAGGTGGTAGAGAGACTCAGGAGAGACTAACCAGAGGTGGTGAGAGACTCAGGAGAGACTAACCAGAGGTGGTGAGAGACTCAGGAGAGACTAACCAGAGGTGGTGAGGAAGACTCAGGAGACAGACTAACCAGAGGTGGTGAGAGACTCAGGAGAGACTAACCAGAGGTGGTGAGACTCGGAGAACTAACCAGAGGTGGTGAGACTCAGGAGAGTAACCAGGGGTGAGACTCAGGAGCCAGGTGTGAGAGACCAGAGACTAACCAGAGTGGTGAGAGACTCGGAGAGACTAACCAGAGGTGGTGAGAGACTCAGAACAACCAGGGGGTAGACTCGGAACCGGGTGTGAGACTCGGAACTAACCAGGGAGAGACTCAGGAAGACTAACCAGGTGGTGAGACTCAGAAACTCCAGGGTGTGGACCAGACTAACCAGGGTGTGAGGACTCAGGAACTAACCAGAGTGGTGAGAGACTCAGGAGAGCTAACCAGAGGTGTGAGCTCAGAGACTAACCAGAGGTGGTGAACTGGAGACTCAGAGGTGTGGAGAGACCAGGAGACTGGAACCAGAGGCTCAGGTGAGAGACTCAGGAGACTAACCAGAGGTGGTAGAGACTCAGGAGAGACTAACCAGAGGTGGTGAGAGACTCAGGAGAGACTAACCAGAGGTGGTGAGAGACTCAGGAGACTAACCAGAGGTGGTAGAGAGACTCGGGTGAGGACTCAACCAGAGGTGGTGAGAGACTCAGAGAGACTAACCAGAGGTGGTGAGAGACTCAGGAGAGACAACCAGAGGTGGTGAGAGACTCAGGAGAGACTAACCAGAGTGGTGAGAGACTCAGAGAGACTAACCAGAGGTGGTGAGAGACTCAGGAGAGACTAACCAGAGGTGGTAGGAGACTCAGGAGAGCAACCAGAGGTGGTGAGAGACTCAGGAGAGACTAACCAGAGGTGGTGAGAGACTCAGGAGAGACTAACCAGAGGTGGTGAGAGAGACTCAGGAGAGACTAACCAGAGGTGGTGAGAGACTCAGGAGAGACTAACCAGAGGTGGTGAGAGAGACTCAGGAGAGACTAACCAGAGGTGGTGAGACTCAGGAGACTAACCAGGAGGTGGTGAGACTCAGGAGACTAACAGAGGTGGTGAGAGACTCAGGAGAGACTAACCAGAGGTGGTAGAGACTCAGGAGAGACTAACCAGAGGTGGTGAGAGACTCAGGAGAGACTAACCAGAGGTGGTGAGAGACTCAGGAGAGACTAACCAGAGGTGGTGAGAGACTCAGGAGAGACTAACCAGAGGTGGTGAGAGACTCAGGAGAGACTAACCAGAGGTGGTGAGAGACTCAGGAGAGACTAACCAGAGGTGGTGAGAGACTCAGGAGAGACTAACCAGAGGTGGTGAGAGACTCAGGAGAGACTAACCAGAGGTGGTGAGAGACTCAGGAGAGACTAACCAGAGGTGGTGAGAGACTCAGGAGAGACTAACCAGAGGTGGTGAGAGACTCAGGAGAGACTAACCAGAGGTGGTGAGAGACTCAGGAGAGACTAACCAGAGGTGGTAAGAGACTCAGGAGAGACTAACCAGAGGTGGTGAGAGACTCAGGAGAGACTAACCAGAGGTGGTGAGAGACTCAGGAGAGACTAACCAGAGGTGGTGAGAGACTCAGGAGAGACTAACCAGAGGTGGTGAGAGACTCAGGAGAGACTAACCAGAGGTGGTGAGAGACTCAGGAGAGACTAACCAGAGGTGGTGAGAGACTCAGGAGAGACTAACCAGAGGTGGTGAGAGACACGGGAGAGACTAACCAGAGGTGGTGAGAGACTCAGGAGAGACTAACCAGAGGTGGTGAGAGAGACTAACCAGAGGTGGTGAGAGAGACTCAGGAGAGACTAACCAGAGGTGGTGAGACTCAGGAGAGACTAACCAGAGGTGGTGAGAGAGACTCAGGAGAGACTAACCAGAGGTGGTGAGAGAGACTCAGGAGAGACTAACCAGAGGTGGTGAGAGACTCAGGAGAGACTAACCAGAGGTGGTGAGAGACTCAGGAGAGACTAACCAGAGGTGGTGAGAGAGACTCAGGAGAGACTAACCAGAGGTGGTGAGAGAGACTCAGGAGAGACTAACCAGAGGTGGTGAGAGACACTCAGGAGAGACTAACCAGAGGTGGTGAGAGACTCAGGAGAGACTAACCAGAGGTGGTGAGACTCAGGAGAGACTAACCAGAGGTGGTGAGAGAGACTCAGGAGAGACTAACCAGAGGTGGTGAGAGAGACTCAGGAGAGACTAACCAGAGGTGGTGAGAGAGACTCAGGAGAGACTAACCAGAGGTGGTGAGAGAGACTCAATAGAGACTAACCAGAGGTGGTGAGAGAGACTCAGGAGAGACTAACCAGAGGTGGTGAGAGAGACTCAGGAGAGACTAACCAGAGGTGGTGAGAGACTCAGGAGAGACTAACCAGAGGTGGTGAGAGAGACTCAGGAGAGACTAACCAGAGGTGGTGAGAGAGACTCAGGAGAGACTAACCAGAGGTGATGAGAGAGACTCAGGAGAGACTAACCAGAGGTGGTGAGAGACTCAGGAGAGACTAACCAGAGGTGGTGAGAGACTCAGGAGAGACTAACCAGAGGTGGTGAGAGACACTCAGGAGAGACTAACCAGAGGTGGTGAGAGACTCAGAAGAGACTAACCAGAGGTGGTGAGAGAGACTCAGGAGAGACTAACCAGAGGTGGTGAGACTCAGAAGAGACTAACCAGAGGTGGTGAGAGAGACTCAGGAGAGACTAACCAGGTGGTGAGAGAGACTCAGGAGAGACTAACCAGAGGTGGTGAGAGACTCAGGAGAGACTAACCAGAGGTGGTGAGACTCAGGAGAGACTAACCATAGGTGGTGAGAGACTCAGGAGAGACTAACCAGGTGGTGAGAGAGACTCAGGAGAGACTAACCAGGTGGTGAGAGAGACTCCGGAGAGACTAACCACAGGTGGTGAGAGAGACTCAGGAGAGACTAACCAGAGGTGGTGAAAGAGACTCAGGAGAGACTAACCAGAGGTGGTGAGAGAGACTCAAAAGAGACTAACCAGAGGTGGTGAGAGAGACTCAGGAGAGACTTGACCAAAGGTGGTGAGAGAGACTCAGGAGAGACTAACCAGAGGTGGTGAGAGAGACTCAGGAGACTAACCAGAGGTGGTGAAAGAGACTCAGGAGAGACTAACCAGAGGTGGTGAGAGAGACTCAGGAGAGACTTGACCAAAGGTGGTGAAAGAGACTCAGGAGATACTAAACAGAGGTGGTGAGAGACTCAGGAGAGACTAACCAGAGGTGGTGAGAGAGACTCAGGAGAGACTAACCAGAGGTGGTGAGAGAGACTCAGGAGAGACTAACCAGAGGTGGTGAGAGACTCAGGAGAGACTAACCAGAGGTGGTGAGAGAGACTCAGGAGAGACTTGACCAAAGGTGGTGAAAGAGACTCAGGAGATACTAAACAGAGGTGGTGAGAGAGACTCAGGAGACTAACCAGAGGTGGTGAGAGAGACTCAGGAGAGACTAACCAGAGGTGGTGAGAGAGACTCAGGAGAGACTAACCAGAGGTGGTGAGAGACTCAGGAGAGACTAACCAGAGGTGGTGAGAGAGACTCAGGAGAGACTAACCAGAGGTGGTGAGAGACTCAGGAGAGACTAACCAGAGGTGGTGAGAGAGACTCAGGAGAGACTAACCAGAGGTGGTGAGAGACTCAGGAGAGACTAACCAGAGGTGGTGAGAGACTCAGGAGAGACTAACCAGAGGTGGTGAGAGAGACTCAGGAGAGACTAACCAGGTGGTGAGAGACTCAGGAGAGACTAACCAGAGGTGGTGAGAGAGACTGTTAATAATAGCCAGGAGTGAAAGGAGAAAGGAATAAAATACCGACACGAGCGTGACTTAACGTGTGGGCGAAACGTTGTCAATAAAGGATCTCATTAGAGTGCAACTGTGTGTGTTTTCAGAGAGGAGGGAAGATGAGCTTAATTAAAACTCTCTGACAATACAATCAAAGTTATTTACGTAGTAAATTAAAACACAGGAAACTTATCTACGACATTATATATATATATATATATATATATATATATATTATATATATATATATATATATATATATATATATATATATATATATATATATATATATACAGTATAGTATACGATTTTGGCTTAAATAGCAACGCTCTTCTTGCCATATAAGACAAGCGAAAATTTGTGTATGCGATAATTTCGCAAAAATCATTCTGAACCTAACGAGAAAAATATATTTTATTGTGTTTGTTTATTATTAAATTATTGTAAGCGTATCTAAAATATATTTAGTTGGATTAGGCTAAATTAAATTGCGCTTGTTATAATAAGGTTAGGTAAGTTTTCAAAGTTTCTCTTGGTACAAAATTATAAATTTTTTCATTAACATAAATGAAAAAAATATATCTTTAAACGTATAAGAGAAAATTTTAGAAAGAATTTAATTTTAACGTATATATATATATATATATATATATATATATATATATATATATATATGGTTCGTAGGTTCGAGTCTCCGTCGGCCAGAGATCAGTGTTTGTGAATATTTCGCCTGCTCTTGCGAATTCCTAGCATTGTAAAAATCTCTAGTTGTGTCGATGCATGTAGGGGATGAGATGAAAAGCTGTAAGCCTTCCTGCCTGAAAGCTGGCTGCCTTGGAATAACGTCTAGCGAAAGCTGGATGCCAAGGTATTGGACCAGTGTGGTACGGTCGGTAAAGCACTGCGTACCTTGTCATGAGGTTCGTAGGTTCGAGTCTCCGTCGGCCAGAGATCAGTGTTTGTGAATATTTCGCCTGCTCTTGCGAATTCCTAGCATATATATATATATATATATATATATATATATATATATATATATATATATATATATATATATATATATATATATAAATAACCACAGGGGAGTTGAATGATACATCATCAGGAACTTGTAATATTCGTCGATCACCATGCCCAGCCCTTCTAGGGCAGGGTAGGTGCCAAGGCTGGAGCTTGCTACCATCTGCAGCTCGTAAGCCTGTCCTTCCTGTTAGGGAAGTGGCAGACCACAGAGGCCTAGCATCTATCTACCTCCATGCCTCGTGCTGGTAGAGGAATGTGGCTAGGCCTGGGGCCAGTTGGTCCCGCCGATGAGGGGTACCCCCTCCCATGGGAGACATAGGTCTCTGATACTCCCACGCCAGGGAGCCGGAGCCGGGTCGCCATCTGGTAAAGACCCGGGCCGGGATAATTCCCGGTGAATCAACACCTCCTCCTCCTCCTTGTAATATTGCAGAAATGAGTAGGAAGTCCAGACAGATTCGTTGAGCAAAACGACTCTCCAGAGTCGTTTTCCTCAACGTTTCTTCAGAGGTAGACTAAAGAAGGTTATTAACAGTGAAGAGTTTAATTGATTTTTCATAGTTATTAAGCTCTGGCTTCAAGTTATGTATATATAAAGTAATTTAAGATCAAGTGAATTAGAATATTTATTCAAGATTTAAAAATCAATGGAATTTAAGAGGGTGATTTAAAACAATTGAATGTTGCTATATTTCAGAGAGAGATGTGTGAATTAAAGGGAGATTAGTTGTGTGAGAGACACGTTTATGTTGGTGTGTGAGGTGAGAGTGTTGTCTGCCAGGCCACGGCAATTATATACGGAGAAAGATCACACCCAGCAGGATTCGAACCCACGTTTGGACGCTATCCACGAATCCTGCTGACTGCGACCTGTGTATATACTTGCACTTGTTTCTGCGAGGTGCATTGATAAAGTATCGCTGGCGAGGCCAGAACAGAGAATGAAACGGCTGGGGCAGCGGATCTCCAGCAACAACAGCCTGGTTGACCAGACTGTTGTTGCTGGAGTAGAAAGACTCTCGAAACTCATCGAAGGTATATCAAAGTTGGAGACCATGCCTGAGGCTCACTGCTGTGCCAGGGGAGGGAGGAGGTCGTAGGTAACCTCCCTCCCACCTTCCCTTCCGCTCTCCCCTCCATCTCTCTTCCCCTCCCCCATCTGTACCAGCCTCATGGGTAAATAACTGACTAAATGATTTCGAGATTGTATTATGGATCATAATGACTAGGGAGGGGGAGGGAAGGGGAAGCCATGATGACATTTGCCAGAGGGAGGAATAGATGAGACAGAGGAAGAGGCAGAGATGGCGGAAAGGAGGAATGAGAGTGGAAGAGGGAGGGGGGAGAGAAAGAGGATGACCGGATAAGGGAATGTTCAAAAAAGAGGTAGGAAGGAGAAAGTAGAGAGAGAGGGAGAGGGAAGTAAAACAGAAAGAAGGGTAAAAAAAAACACGAATCTGCTATGAAACTTGATGAAATTCAAAGAGAGGAGGAGGAGGAAGAGAGGACTGGAGGAGGAGGAGGAGGAGGAGGAGGAGGAGGAGGAGGAGGAGGAGGAGGAGGAGGAGGAAGAGGAGGAGGAGGAGGGGGAAGGAACATAAGAACGGAGGAACACTGCATCACGCCTGTTGGCCCATACTAGGCAAGTCCTACACAAATGCATCCCACTAACAGAATATTTGCTCAACCCATTTTCAACGCTACCTAAGCAATAAGCTTTGATAAACTTATTTTACTCATGTGTAAGTAACACTCAAATCCAACCCCTCTCACTCATGTATTTATCCAACCAAAATTTGAAACTACCCAAGGTTTTAGCTTCAATAACCCTACTAGGCAAACTGTTCCACTCATCAACTACCCTATTTCCAAACCAACACTTTCCTATATCCTTTCTAAATATAAACTTATCTAATTTGAATCCATTATTGCGGGTTCTCTCTTGGAGAGAGATCCTCATCTTGGAGAGAGGAGAAGGAGAGGAGAGGAGAAGACAGGACAAGAAAGAAAGAGGAGGAGGAGAGAAGGAATGCTGTACCACTTAACACAAGAACATATTCGCCCCTCGTTCCACAGTCAATTTATAACAATGACAACGTCAGTAGCCAAGAGGAGCCTTTTACACACAATATATATATATATATATATATAAAATCAGGCCAAGTATTTATCGACAAGTGCCTCTGACTAGTAACTATTACTACTACTACCACTACTGGTGCTACTACTGCTGCTACACTCACAAGAAATTGGAGAAAGTGCATAGGTTTGCAACGAGACTAGTCCTGCATCTACTATATATGGTCTGTTAAGTAAAAGAACACAAATGCAACTAATGTGACATTTTATTGTCAAGTTCGCTTCCAGGAGCTTTTTCAAGCCGGCTTGAAAAGCTCCTGGAGAGCGAAACGTTGCCACAATAAAATGTCACATTAGTTGCATTTGTGTTCTTTTACTTAACATATTGTCGGTAATTCTACCAATATTATTACATATATATGGTCTACCTGGAGGGTATTCCGGGGATCAATGCCCCCGCGGCCCGTTCCACGACCAGACCTCCAGGTGGATCATGCTATGAGCTCTGAGAATACTGTAGATCAAGGGAGCTAAACCTGGTGACATTAGAGGCTGAGAGGAACTGACAGGGGGGACAGGGACAGATTGTTTGAGAGGCGAGAAACAGGTACATGAGGGGACAGCTGGAAGTTGAGAAAGCACATGAGTCACTGAGATGTCTGGAAGTATTTCCTCAGCCTTAGAGAAGTCAAGAAGTGAAACAACTTTGGACAGTGGTGTGGTGGAAGCAGGATCCGTACATAGCTTCGAGAAGAGGTACGATTCTTCTCTCGAAGCCGAGAGTGAACAAAGTAGAGACCACCACACTAAACAGGCCAAGTGTCTATCGACTATTGACAGGTACCTTTGACAACTGGTAACTCTCTCTCTCTCTTCTTCTCTCTCTCTCTCTCTCTCTCTCTTTTACTGATTAATATAAATTTTACTGTTGTCTTTTTAGTCTCCAGTGTAAAGTTTATGACTAAATCAACACACACAGACGTAGGAGAGAGAGAGAGAGAGAGAGAGAGAGAGAGAGAGAGAGAGAGAGAGAGAGAGAGAGATTATGTGTGTGTGTGTACTCACCTAATTGTTATTATAGGGGTCAAGGCACACCTGGCCCCTTGCCTCTTCGCTGGTTGCTACTAGGCCCACCCTTTCCGTGTGTGCGTGCGCGCGCGCGCGCGTGTAAAATACGCTTCAGCTCCCCCAAAACCAGAAGAGGCAGCAACTGGCAACAAGGTGCAGCAGGAGGAGCGTGTAGAGGAAGTCGTGTAGAGGAAGTCGTGTAGAGGAAGTCGTGTAGAGGAAGTCGTGTAGAAGAAGTCGTGTAGAGGAAGTCGTGTAGAGGAAGTCGTGTAGAGGAAGTCGTGTAGAAGAAGTCGTGTAGAGGAAGTCGTGTAGAGGAAGTCGTGTAGAAGAAGTCGTGTAGAGGAAGTCGGTGCTTCTAACAAGGTAATTCACAGGTCTCATTGTTACACCAGACATTAACAAACCACAACCCGGATGTTCGGGCACGAGTACATTATACCCATCTTTATTGATTATTATTTTTACATCCTTCCATTATTATCATTCTTATATTACTGTTATTAGGACATGAAAGGGTTGAAAAGACCGGGGAAGGAGTGCGGTAGGGCAGAGCAGTGAAAGAATGTGTAGACGCACAAGATGGATAAATTAGACACATGTGCAACACTTGGGTATCTTTACTGAGGAAACGTTTCGCCACACAGTGGCTTCATCAGTCCATACAAAGGAGAATGGTGAAGAACAGGAGGAGTTTTAGGTAATCAGTCCCTCAGCCTTGAGTCGATGTAATCGAGGGACTGATTACCTCAAACTCCTGTTCTTCAGCATTCTCCTTTGTATGGACTAATGAAGCCACTGTGTGGCGAAACGTTTCCTCAGTCAAGATACCCAAGTGTTGTACATGTGTCTAATTTATCAACTTGTCGGTTCTCTGAACCATTCATCTACACAAGAAGGAGTTTGCCGCTCAAGTGGCTAGTTTATTGAGCACTCCATACCATCCTGTGGAGGGTAGCGCAAGAGAATTTGGATACACAAAAGAGCTTGGAACTAGGCCCCGAAAGACTTAACAAGAGTACATCTGGATTTATATCTACAGTTGAACTATCTATTGCAAGCAAATTTAGTAAACTTACTTAATATGTCTGGTATTTTATTTTCAGTAATATGATATCTTGACATATCACACAGGTTATTATACTCTCTGTATATTCCTCAATAAACAAACAAAGTTTACTTCTTTGTGTAGTATACAAAATATAGTTTACATGTAATGTAGTATTGATAAGCACAAAGGTACTACATGCGGTGCTTTTCTGGCAATCAGGTGTTCAAGATAGTGACCAGACGGCTGGCCACATACTTTACATTTAGTCTGATCATCATTTTTGCCCACAAATAATAATAATAATATCTTTATTTACTACAAGTACATGTACAAGGTATATAGGCCTAGCTGACATCAATGTTGAGCATTTCGGGTAAATTAGGTCAGTGTCCCAGGATGCGACCCACACCAGTCGACTAACACCCAGGTACCCATTTTACTGATGGGTGAACATAGACAACAGGTGTAAAGAAACACGCCCAATGCTTCTACCCTGGCTGGGAATCGAACCCAGAACCTCGCCGTGTGAAGCGAGAGCTTTAGCCACCAGAGCCTGCAACCCGGCCTGATGCAAGACTTGCTTGTTGACTACTTGCTCAACCAGGCTATTGATGCCAGTGGCCTGTCACAGCAGGCAAGCCTTCCCACTTAGAAAAATTCTGCCATTATTGTGGCTAGAGAGAGAAGAAGAAGAAGACTCGCACTGGGCCTGGAGGAAATGGGTGGAAATCAGGCTAGATCATAGAAAGGGGTAAGGGTAGCTCCAATTCCTCGGTTCTAGAGCCCTTCACCAGCATCAAGGAAGCCTCCCCGCCCTCCCAAGTGAACTCTGGTTTGAGATAGTCTCTGAACGTCCTCCTTAGCTCGTGTTTACGACTCAGGGAGCAGAATGCGCCTCTGCTTTCCCCGCCTCACCTCGCCCTCAACACTGCAAGCTTCACTCTGCAATGATGTCTGCATCTTTCCCGTTCCACTGTATCCTGAACCTCGAGGTTATCTGCACTACACAACATTTCAGAACTAAACACAAAAGTTCACCTTCCACGCTCCGTCTATCGAGGGGCTCACTGGCCTCCACGCTCCGTCTATCGAGGGGCTCACTGGCCTCCACGCTCCGTCTATCGAGGGGCTCACTGGCCTCCACGCTCCGTCTATCGAGGGGCTCACTGGCCTCCACGCTCCGTCTATCGAGGGGCTCACTGGCCTCCACGCTCCGTCTATCGAGGGCTCACTGGCCTCCACGCTCCGTCTATCGAGGGCTCACTGGCCTCCACGCTCCGTCTATCGAGGGCTCACTGGCCTCCACGCTCCGTCTATCGAGGGGCTCACTGGCCTCCACGCTCCGTCTATCGAGGGGCTCACTGGCCTCCACGCTCCGTCTATCGAGGGGCTCACTGGCCTCCACGCTCCGTCTATCGAGGGGCTCACTGGCCTCCACGCTCCGTCTATCGAGGGGCTCACTGGCCTCCACGCTCCATCTATCGAGGGGCTCACTGGCCTCCACGCTCCATCTATCGAGGGGCTCACTGGCCTCCACGCTCCATCTATCGAGGGGCTCAATGGCCTCCACGCTCCATCTATCGAGGGGCTCACTGGCCTCCACGCTCCATCTATCGAGGGGCTCACTGGCCTCCACGCTCCATCTATCGAGGGGCTCACTAACCTCCACGCTCTATCTATCGAGGGGCTCACTGGCCTCCACGCTCCATCTATCGAGGGGCTCACTGGCCTCCACGCTCTATCTATCGAGGGGCTCACTGGCCTCCACGCTCCATCTATCGAGGGGTTCACATTTTGCAACATTGTTAAATAGGGCTGAGAGTGACTTTCTTGACCTATGTGTGTGTGTTTGATCCCAATCCCTCACCCCACCCCTTTTGAGAGAGAGAGAGAGAGAGAGAGAGAGAGAGAGAGAGAGAGATATCAAGTTGTGGGTTCCTTACAGCAACCTCTGGTGAGGTTGACAGCGGTTATGAAGGTCCCTGAGGACAGCAGTCTTCAAGAGCCTCTCATCTCCGACACGACACGACACGCTCCGTCAGATTAATGCGTCGACACCGTCGTTCTCCGTTGCTTTATCACCCACACGACGGAGAGGGAGGTGGGAGGGGTGTGTGGCGGAGGTAGGAGTATAGTGGGAGGTGGACTATGGATGGAGGTAGATGGAGTGGGGGTGTGGAGGAGGATGGAGTGGGTGTGTGGAGATGGACGGAGTGGGTGTGTGGAAGTGGATGGTGTGAGGGGTGTGGAGGTGGATGGTGTGAGGGGTGTGGAAGTGGATGGTGTGAGGGGTGTGGAGGTGGATGGAGTGGTGTGTGGAGGTGGTTAGAGTGGAGATGTGGAGGTGGATGGTGTGGGGGATGTGGTGGATTTAGTGGGGTGTATGGAGGTGGACGGAGTGGGGGTGTGGAGGTGGACGGGGTGGAGGTGGACGGAGCGGGGGGGGGGTGGAGGTGGACGGGGGGGGGATGAAGGTGAATGAAGTGAGGGTGTGGAGGTGGACGAAGCAGGGGGGTGGAGGTGGACGGGGTGGGGGGATGAAGGCGAATGAAGTGAGGGTGTGGAGGTGGATGGAGTGGGGTGTGTGGAGGTGGGTGGAGGGGTGTGGAGGTGGGTGGAGGAAGCGAGAGGGGGGCAGCGCCCCCTCCTGCCTTCTCATGGTCCGCTCTTCATCGCCCTGTAATCTACAATCAATATTGGAAGCTGCGACAAACCCGGGTGGGCCTCGCCACCCAGCCCTTCATGGCAGCCATAAGGCAGATGATAATATTGTCTTTAATAAAGACTCCAGCATGGTCCTCTCATGGTCCCTGACTCACCCACCTCTCTATCAGTGGTCGTCTCATGGTCCCTGACTCACCCACCTCTCTATCAGTGGTCCTCTCATGGTCCCTGACTCACCCACCTCTTTATCAGTGGTCCTCTCATGGTCCCTGACTCACCCACCTCTTTATCAGTGGTCCTCTCATGGTCCCTGACTCACCCACCTCTTTATCAGTGGTCCTCTCATGGTCCCTGACTCACCCACCTCTTTATCAGTGGTCCTCTCATGGTCCCTGACTCACCCACCTCTTTATCAGTGGTCCTCTCATGGTCCCTGACTCACCCACCTCTTTATCAGTGGTCCTCTCATGGTCCCTGACTCACCCACCTCTTTATCAGTGGTCCTCTCATGGTCCCTGACTCACCCACCTCTTTATCAGTGGTCCTCTCATGGTCCCTGACTCACCCACCTCTTTATCAGTGGTCCTCTCATGGTCCCTGACTAACCCACCTCTCTATCAGTGGTCCTCTCATGGTCCCTGACTCGCCCACCTCTTTATCAGTGGTCCTCTCATGGTCCCTGACTCACCCACCTCTCTATCAGTGGTCCTCTCATGGTCCCTGACTCACCCACCTCTCTATCAGTGGTCCTCCCTCTCATGGTCCCTCCCTGCACGCTCACACCATTACCATAATTCATGAAGATGGTTCTCAACCTGTATGGATTATTAGAAGGGCTATTAGGTTTGATCCGAGGAAGGCTAGCGCAGCTCCAACTCCTCGGATCAAGAGTCCGAAGGGAAGTCGTGACGATGACAACTCGAGACAGAGAAAAAATAAGACAAAAATGTAGTATAATGTGATCCTTTATTGACAACGTTTCGCCCACACAGTGGGCTTTATCAAGTCACAAACAGATCTACCTGGGTGACTGATTTATTGATTCGTCAGGAACTGCATCCTGACACGGGTCCCCATCCTAAGATGACCCGTCTGAGGATCTCTAAGGAGATGTCGATCTCATTTAGTGTTATGTGGCCGTGATCAGGGTGTTGGTGTAGACCCAGTGTGTTATGTGGCCGTGATCAGGGTGTTGGTGTAGACCCAGTGTGTTATGTGGCCGTGATCAGGGTGTTGGTGTAGACCCAGTGTGTTATGTGGCCGTGATCAGGGTGTTGGTGTAGACCCAGTGTTATGTGGCAGTGATCAGGGTGTTGTTGTAGACCCAGTGTGTTATGTGGCAGTGATCAGGGTGTTGGTGTAGACCCAGTATGTTATGTGGCAGTGATCAGGGTGTTGGTGTAGACCCAGTGTGTTATGTGGCCGTGATCAGGGTGTTGGTGTAGACCCAGTGTGTTATGTGGCCGTGATCAGGGTGTTGTAGACCCAGTGTGTTATGTGGCCGTGATCAGGGTGTTGGTGTAGACCCAGTGTGTTATGTGGCCGTGATCAGGGTGTTGGTGTAGACCCAGTGTGTTATGTGGCCGTGATCAGGGTGTTGGTGTAGACCCAGTGTGTTATGTGGCCGTGATCAGGGTGTTGGTGTAGACCCAGTGTGTTATGTGGCAGTGATCAGGGTGTTGGTGTAGACCCAGTGTGTTATGTGGCCGTGATCAGGGTGTTGGTGTAGACCCAGTGTGTTCCACTGCCATCATTGTACCTGGGCACTGTGTTGGGTGGTCAGGTAAATTTGCCAACAAACGCATGAACTCTGTCTTGTCCATCATGAATATATTCACGAAGGTCTTCATAACATAGTTCTCAGTCTCTTTCTTCTCAACTGAGTCTATCAGGTCTCTTTGTTTTCAACTGAGTCTATCAGGTCTCTTTGTTTTCAACTGAGTCTATCAGGTCTCTTTGTTTTCAACTGAGTCTATCAGGTCTCTTTGTTTTCAACTGAGTCTATCAGGTCGCATATGATATCGGTGAAGAACGTCATCGTCGACATCATTTGATGGCTCAGGGGTAAGAACGGGATGTCCTGGTCTGCTTCTTGGACTTCAGTGTTCCTCACTGGTGACTGTTGTGGTGATAGGGTTGACGTCTTGACTGTAGTGTGTTCCTGCATCATGCTTCCAGTAGAAGTATATATATATATATATATATATATATATATATATATATATATATATATATATATATATATATATATATATATATATATTATATATAGGCTGGAGAGTCAGGTGGAGAATGTTGGGTAGGTTGAATTTAAGACGTACCGTCGTGACGGTATTTTACACCCTTTATCTCCAGGGCTGTGTTTACTGGCACCATGAGTGGCACTCTCCCATAAACTAGCTTCTCGTGGGAAGTCAAACTCGCCTACTGAGTGTGTGGCATCTTGACTCTCTCCAGTCTGAACTAACATAAACATCCGTCGAATGTAACCAAACCTAAGTGATTTTTACTCCATATAAAAACAGTGAATATTACGAGGGGGGGGGAGGGGGTTGCGATTACCTGTGGGTTACCTCCTGCTTGCTGGAGTGGTTGACCCTCTTATTATTACTTTATTGCTGTATGACCCTTGTAGGTTTAGCGGTTAGTTCTGATTATAACAATATTATATTCAAGGGAGAGCGCTAAACCCTTACTGACCGTAAAGAGCATGGGGAATGGGTAGTAATGAGGTACAGTTCGAGAATAAATACCCGGCAGGATACATGGGGCTCTAGGGCACTTAGCAATATTTAAATCCAACAAAAAATGAGTTTGTATTATGCCGTTAAAATATCTTCAGTTTAACTTGCAAGTGAGAGATCTTGTGTTAAGATTATCTTGTAAATAATGGGAGAGCATGACAGTGAATAATGGGAGGATGGGACAGCATGGCAGTGAATAATGGGAGGATGGGACAGCATGGCAGTGAATAATGGGAGGATGGGACAGCATGGCAGTGAATAATGGGAGGATGGGACAGCATGGCAGTGAATAATGGGAGGATGGGACAGCATGGCAGTGAATAATGGGAGGATGGGACAGCATGACAGTGAATAATGGGAGGATGGGACAGCATGACAGTGAATAATGGGAGGATGGGACAGCATGACAGTGAATAATGGGAGGATGGGACAGCATGGCAGTGAATAATGGGAGGATGGGACAGCATGGCAGTGAATAATGGGAGGATGGGACAGCATGGCAGTGAATAATGGGAGGATGGGACAGCATGGCAGTGAATAATGGGAGGATGGGACAGCATGGCAGTGAATAATGGGAGGATGGGAGAGCATGGCAGTGAATAATGGGAGGATGGGAGAGCATGGCAGTGAATAATGGGAGGATGGGACAGCATGGCAGTGAATAATGGGAGGATGGGACAGCATGGCAGTGAATAATGGGAGGATGGGAGAGCACGGGAGCGAATATAGGAGAATTCTCACAGCGGACAACACTGCTGGTATACCTGGAGTATCCTGGAGGGTGTTTCGGGGATCAACACCCCCGCGGTCCCGTCCATGACCATGTCTCACGGTGAATCAGGGCCTGATCAACCAGGCTGTTACTGCTGGCCTCACGAAAACCGACGTACGAACCACAGGCCTGGCTGGTCAGTTACTGACTTCAGGTGACTGTCCGCAGTTGAACAGTCTTGGGCCCCTGACATTTATTGTGTTGTCCCTTAGGTGAAGTACATACATTGTTTGGAGTCCCAGCCAGCCAGCAGGTATCTAACTCTCTCACAATCCAACACGACCAGGTTCCCAACTCAGATGATCGTCTAGGAAGCCTCTTGTCTTACCTTGCTGATCTGTAATCTACACGAGTCCAGCTTCCTCACACTAGTTTCACTTGGGATCACATTAAACACACGAGGAAAAGAAGGAGGAGGAAGAGGAGGAGGAGAAGGAGGAGGAAGTGGAGGAGGAGGAGAAGGAGGAGAGTACCGAGGCTTCAAGCCACCTCGTCTGCTTCACGTGAAGGCCCATCTAGTGCGGCTCAATGCTGGGTGATAAACTACAGAGGGTACAAACTCCGGGTCCTCCAAGTGGGAGTGCCTTGATACCCCCTTGTTGGTAATTCCCCGTAAGCAACAAAGGGATGGCGTTGAAAAGTCGGGGACCTCTGACACTCATCGAGTTCTCCCTTAGTGTACTCGTCGCGCCCCTGCTTTTTGTATTATAGGTAATCTGCACCGTTTGCCAAGTCTCTTGTTTTCAAATGGACTGATTTGGGACCATGTCCTCCAGGATTTTCCAGGTATAAAAATATGATGTACCTTTCTCGCCTACGTCCCAAGGAGTACAGTTGAAGAGACTTCAAGTGTTCCTAGTATTTCAGATGTTTGATTGAATGTATACGAGCAGTGAAAGTTCCCTGTACGTTTTCCAGCTTATCAATCTCGCCTGCCATGAAGATGGCTGCCAATATACAGTATTCCAGCCTGGAGATAACCAGTGACTGAAAGTTCTAGTTATCCAGCCAATCATTTTCTTTGCGGTGTGTGAGGTCTTTATTGGAGGTGTGAGAGGTCTTTACTGGAGGTGTGAGAGGTCTTTACTGGAGGTGTGAGAGGTCTTTATTGGAGGTGTGAGAGGTCTTTACTGGAGGCGTGAGAGAGCGTCAAGTGAGGCTAAGACCAGCTGGTTTACGACAGCTGTCTGTGTTTAATAGAGCCATGCCAATGGGGCAAGATAGTGGCCTCAGAGTGTCAAGGGGCAAGACAGCGTGTCTTAGGGTGTCAGGGGGGCAAGACAGTGCGCCTCTGAGTGTCAAGGGGCCAGCAATGAGGTCAATAAAGGAGAAAATGACGTTGCTACAATGGGGAAAGGTCACTACATCTAGAAACTCGGCGGTTCCTCGCTACAACGAGGTAACTCAGGGCAGGCCAGGAAGACCACGCGGGGTAGGTCAGGAGGGCCCAAGGGAGAGTGCTCACAGTGCCTCTCAGCGTCAATGGTCTCCTGCCTGAGTTAAGTAGGACCATGGGGGAGAGCTGTGCCTCGTCTGTGGCACAGTGCCACCCACAGCTCTCAGAGCCTGTGTATAGACACCTATACACATGACTTACGTAAACACACACGGATACATACACACGACCCCTGCAACCACAAACAGGTGAGTACACAAATGCACACACACTCGCCACCTGAAGGATGTTTCCGAGGGTCAACGCCCCCACGGCCCGGTCCCAAACCAGACCTCCTGGTGGATTAAGACCTGATCAACCATCAGTTACTGCGTTATTGCTGGCCTCACACAGCTCAACGTACAACCCACAGATCGGCGGATTGAGAAGAGACTCTAGGAACTTGCCAAGATCTACCTTGAAGACAGTCAAGGGTCTGTTGGTAGAGTCCCATGTGTATGGGGAGGTTGTTGAAATGTGTTGGTACCCTTACACTAATTGTGTCGTCTCAGTATACTCCTGGCACTCTTTTTTTTCAATGGGGGTGTCTGCACTATCTACCGATCCTCTAGCACCATTTACCGATCCTCTAGCACCATCTACCGATCCTCTAGCACCATTTACCGATCCTCTAGCACCATCTACCGATCCTCTAGATATCACTCCCTAGAGTGATATCTGTGTGCAGATTTGGGACTAATCCCTCTGGCATTTTCTAGGTGTAAATTATGATGCACCTTTCTCGCCTGCGTTTGAAGGAGTACACGTGAAGGGACTTAAAGACGTTCCAAGTAATTAAGATGCTTGACTGAACCTATACGTTCAGTGAAGGTTATCTTATCTAGATCAGCAATTTTGTCCATCTTAAAAGGAGCTGCAAATATACAGCAAAATTCTAACCTTAAGAGAAAACGTGACTTAAAGGGAATCTTCACTGGCTTGGCATCTCTTGTTCTGAAAGTTCTCGTTATTCATCCTATCATTTTCCTAGCTGCTGTAAAGACACTGTTGTGATCGTTGACGGTGAAATCCTCTGACACTATCACTCCTAAATTCTTTACATTAGATTTTCGCTATATTGAATGGTTAGTTTTATACTCCATATTAGGTTTTATTTACTAATTGATCAGCCTTGATCCACCAGGAGGACTGGTCAGTGATCGGTCCGCGGGGGGAAAGGGGCTGATCCTCAGAAACATCCTTCAGGTATAACGGAGTATCTGAAAATTGTCCTTGTTGAACATCGTATTGTTTTGTGTGGCCCACTGGAAGACTTGCTCTATATCACCTCGGAGATTTATAATATCCTCAGTGGTTGTCGCTCTCATACAAATTCTAGTATCGTCTGCAAGGTATGATACGGTGCTATGATTTACGTTCTTGTCTGTGTCAGATATGAGGATAAGGGAAAGGATCGAGGCGATAGATAGATAGAGCTTCTTACTGAAGCAGCCTCTAACTTAATTCTGTTTACTATTGTGTTCTAGGAGTGTTGGAGGCTCGACCTTCCGTCCGCTAAGCCAGAGAGACACGCTACCTAAGAGGTCAAGTTCTTCGAAGAACTAAACTTGACATTTCCAGACTTGTGGGAGATGATGACCTTGAACCACAGAAAGAAGATAGTGGAGGTGAACCTGAACCGGCGGGCGTGGTGCTAACGACAACAACCTGGTGGACCAGGCAATGAACAGGGAGACCTGGCACCAAGCCAGGGTAGAAAAACTCCAGAAAGAGGTAACAGGTAAATCACATGTGAACGGCGAGAGTGAAAGTTGAAGGATGGGGGAAAAACATAACCACGACGTACAAGATACTCAGCAATACTGCCGGGGGTAGACAGGAGAGTGGAGGAGAGCAGAGCACAGAACCTCGAGTGCAAGACGAACAGTCAGGGCCATGTCGCTCAGTTCTTCTACAACGTGGAGGAACACTGCCTCCAGGCGGAGGCTGTGTTCCTCCTGTAACCGGTTTCTAGAGTACCTCAACCTTGGCCACCCGGTCTGAGACCACAGGCTTTCCTGGTGCCCTTTTGTACTCTAACAAGGTTAAGATTAAGACACAAGTGCAACAGTTGGGTATCTTAACTGTTGAAACGTTTCGTCTACCCAGTAGGCTTCTTCAGTCAAATGCAGAGGCAGCAAGTATTGTAGTGAAATCAACCTTGGAGAAATAGTATTTGAGGTGGTCAGTCCCTCGTTCCAGACCATGGAGCTGAACTCTTCTCCAGGCTGAGGGTCTGACCACCTCAAATACTATTTCTCCAGGATTGTTTGGACTGATTACATCATCTTCATTTCACTACTACACCTGCTGCCTCTGTATCTGACTGAAGAAGTCTACCGTGTGGGCGAAACGTTTCAACAATAGAAGCACCCAACTGTTGCACGTGTCTTAATCAACAACTTATCGGTATATTATATAATTTTCACCATCTTACAAGGTTATCTACCTACCTGGGAGCTACCTGGAGAGTCTACCTACCTGGGAGCTACCTGGAGAGTCTACCTACCTGAGAGCTACCTGGAGAGTCTACCTACCTGGGAGCTACCTGAAGAGTCTACCTACCTGGGAGCTACCTGGAATCTACCTACCTGGGAGCTACCTGGAGAGTCTACCTACCTGGGAGCTACCTGGAGAGTCTACCTACCTGGGAGCTACCTGGAATCTACCTACCTGGGAGCTACCTGGAGAGTCTACCTACCTGGGAGCTACCTGAAGAGTCTACCTTCCTGGGAGCTACCTGGAGAGTCTACCTACCTGGGAGCTACCTGGAGTCTACCTACCTGGGAGCTACCTGCAGAGTCTACCTACCTGGGAGCTACCTGGAGAGTCTACCTTCCTGGGAGCTACCTGGAGAGTCTACCTACCTGGGAGCTACCTGGAGAATCTACCTTCCTGGGAGCTACCTGGAGAGTCTACCTACCTGGGAGCTACCTGGAGAGTCTACCTACCTGGGAGCTACCTGGAGTCTACCTACCTGGGAGCTACCTGGAGAGTCTACCTTCCTTGGAGCTACCTGGAGAGTCTACCTACCTGGAGTCTACCTACCTGGGAGCTACCTGGAGAGTCTACTTACCTGGGAGCTACCTGGAGAGTGTTTCGTGAGTGTAGGATCCCGCACTCTGGTCCTAGACCAGGTACCCAGGCTCCTGAGCTTTGGAAAATGTACAGACCGTGTTGTGAGTGATGATGCAACGAGAGGAATGTAATGGAATGATGTGTAGCACGGAATGAAGGAGAGGCGGGGAAGGGGGGAGGGAAGAGGAAGGGAGAGGAAGAGAGAGAGATGGGAAGAAATGCTAGAAGGAAAGTAGGAATGAATGGAGAATGGGCGGAAGGTAAGTAAGGAACAGAGAAGAGAAGGAAGAATAGAGGGCAGGAAGAACGACATAAGCAATGAAGAATGAGGAAGAGTGTGAAGATAGGTAGGAAGGAAGGAAATGAATAATAATAATAACAAAGATAATAACAATAATAATAATAATAATCTGTTTTTACGAGTACATGATACAACTTATACGGAAGGAAGGAAGCAAAGAAAGGCTGAAGAAGGGAAGAGAAGGAAGATACATATTCATTAGAGTACACAAGCCAGCAAGCCACAACAAGCCGGTAAATCTTTGAAAATACTGATAAACAAAGAGATGGTCCATAAATCCTGCCTCCAATATTGACCATCTGAATCCATGGGGAGGAGGAGGAGGAGGAGGAGGGAAGGAGGAGAGGGGGAAGAGGAAGAAGAGGAGGAGGAGAAGAAAAAAAGGATGAGGAGGAGGAAGAAGAGGATCAGCAGGACCATGAATACGGAAATGAAAGAGAGAGCAAGGAGGAAGTAAAGAGGTACAACCATCCAGGGAAGTACTATCATCATGCACTGTCTCACAATCACATAAGATGACAGGTAAATCTTACTGTCTCACAATCACGTAAGATGACAGGTAAATCTTACTGTCTCACGATCACGTAAGATGACAGGTAAATCTTACTGTCTCACGATCACGTAAGATGACAGGTAAATCTTACAAACTTCTTATATTCAACAAACACCTTACTTCACTTTCGTATGTGACTCTTAATAGTTCTTCAACCCAGTAATGCTTCCCTTCCAATCTAGGAGGCGGAGGAGGAGGTCTGGTCTGAGACCCGGACCGTCTACCTACCTGGAGGGTATTCCGGGGGTCATCGCCCCCGCAGTACGGTCCATCACCCTGGGGGAAAGAAATCCCCAGCACCACTGAGAGATAACACTGTGTGAATAACAATGGTAGGTGTGAGGATTGGTGGTAGTGGTGATAGCAGTGGTAGTGGTGATAGCAGTGGTAGTGGTGATAGCAGTGGTAGTGGTGATAGCAGTGGTGGCAGGGTAGTGGTGGCAGCAGTGGTGACAACAGTGGTGACAAGTGGTGACAACAGTGGTGACAACAGTAGTGACAGTGGTGACAACAGTGATGACAACAGTGGTGACAACAGTAGTGACAACAGTGGTGACAACAGTGGTGACAGTGGACCTCGCACTTGCAGTGCAACAATTAGAGGTGAAAAATAGATGGTCACTGTGGCATCATGACTCTCACTGTTACCAGAGGAAAAAAATTATCCTTGTAGACGGAAGATACTGGCAATACTTTATCACTCTGGTCACTGGCAACACTGTATCCTCCTGGTCCCTGGCAACACTATCACCCTGGTGTGGTCATGGAAGAAGACACCATGCCCAGCCCTTCTAGGGCAGCGTAGGTGCCAGAGCTTACTACCACTTGCAGCTCACAAAACTGCCATTCCCGTTAGCCCCCCTGGGGCGGGCAAGATGGCAGACCAGAGAGGCCTAGCTTCTCCCTACGAGCCCCGTGAGGGCGGGGAATGTGGCTAGGCCTGGGGACAGTTGGTCCCAACGATGAGGAGGCACTTGTACCTCCTCCCATGGCGGACATTAGTCTGAGATACTCCCGAGAAAGGGAGCCAAGGCCGGGCCACCACTTGAAAAAGGCCCGGGCCGGGAGAGTTCCGGTGAATCAAGAAGAAGTATCACCCTGGGCACTGGCAACACTATCACCCTGGTCACTGGCAACACTGTATCACCCTGGTCACTGGCAACACTGTATCACCCTGGTCACTGGCAACACTGTATCCCCTGGTCACTGACAACACTCTATCCCCTGGTCACTGGTAACACTGTATCACCCTGGTCACTGGCAACACTGTATCACCCTGGTCACTGGCAACACTGTATCATCCTGGTCACTGGCAACACTGTATCACCCTGGTCACTGGCAACACTGTATCCCCCTGGCCACTTAGCAACACTGTACTCATCACCCTGCCGGTCACTGGCAACGCTGTATCCCCTGGTCACTGGTAACACTGTATCACCCTGGTCACTGGCAACACTGTATCCCCTGGTCACTGGTAACACTGTATCACCCTGGTCACTGGCAACACTATCATCCTGGTCACAGGCAACACTGTATCACCCTGGTCACTGGCAACACTGTATCACCCTGGTCACTGGCAATACTGTATCACCCTGGTCACTGGCAACACTGTATCACCCTGGTCACTGGCAACACTGTATCACCCTGGTCACTGGCAACACTGTATCACCCCTGGCCACTAGCAACACTGTATCACCCTGGTCACTGGCAACACTGTATCCCCTGGTCACTGGTAACACTGTATCACCCTGGTCACAGGCAACACTGTATCATCCTGGTCACTGGCAACACTGTATCACCCTGGTCACTGGCAACACTGTATCACCCTGGTCACTGGTAACACTATCACCCTGGTCACTGGTAACACTGTATCCCCCTGGTCACTGGTAACACTGTATCACCCTGGTCACTGGTAACACTGTATCCCCTGGTCACTGGCAACACTGTATCATCCTGGTCACTGGTAACACTGTATCACCCTGGTCACTGGTAACACTATATCACCCTGGTCACTGGCAACACTGTATCATCCTGGTCACTGGTAACACTGTATCACCCTGGTCACTGGCAACACTGTATCACCCTGGTCACTGGTAACACTGTATCACCCTGGTCACTGGCAACACTGTATCACCCTGGTCACTGGCAACACTGTATCCCCCTGGTCACTGGTAACACTGTATCACCCTGGTCACTGGCAACACTGTATCACCCTGGTCACTGGCAACACTGTACCTGATCAGCCGGGCTGGTCCCAGACCAGACCTCCTGGTTGCTGGCCTGCCTGAACAAGCTGTTAGTGCCCGCCGCCCACAGTCTAACGTATGCACCACAACCCGGCTTGTCAGGAACTGTTTTGAGTTACGTGTCAAATTCCATTTTGAAGACAGCTACGAGTTTGTTGATAATATCCCTCTTACGCATGGAGGGAGGGTGTTGAAGAGTCGTGGTCCCTTAACACTTATTGAATTTTCTCTCAGTGTATACATCACTCCCCAGCTTTTCATTAGAGGTATCCCACACCGTCTACCAAGCGTCTTGTTTTATTTATTTTTAATAACACATCGGCCGTTTCCCACCAAGGCAGGGTGGCCCGAAAAAGAAAAAGTTTCACCATCATTCACTCCATCACTGTCTTGCCAGAGACATGATTACACTGCAGTTATAAAACTGCAACATTACCACCCCTCCTTCAGAGTGCAGACACTGTACTTCCCATCTCCAGGACTCAAGTCCGGCCTACCAGTTTCCCTGAATCCCTTCATAAATATTACCTTGCTTACACTCCAACAGCACGTCAAGTCCTAAAAACCGTTTATTTCCATTCGCTCTTATCTAACACACTCACGCATGCTTACTCCTTTACCCCCTCCCTCCAACCTTTCCTAGGCCGACCCCTACCCCGCCTTCCTTCCACTACAGATTTATGCACTCTCGAAGACATTCTATTTTGTTCCATCCTCTCTACATGTCCGAACCACCTCAACAACCCCTCCTCAGCTCTCTGGATAATAGTTTTGGTAATCCCGCACCTCCTCCTAATTTCCAAACTACAAATTCTCTGCACTGTATTCACACCACACACTGACCTCAGACACGACATCTCCACTGCCTCCAGCCTTCTCCTTGTTGCAACATTCACCACCCATGCTTCACACCCATATAAGAATGTTGGTATAACTATACTCTCATAAATTCCCCTCTTTGCTTCCATGGACAAAGTTCTTTGTCTCCACAGACTCCTCAGTGCACCACTCACCTTTTTCCCCTTGTCAGTTCTATGATTCACCTCATCTTTCATAGACCCATCTGCTGACACGTCCACTCCTAAATATCTGAATACATTCACCTCCTCCATACTCTCTCCCTCCAATCTGATATCCAATCTTTCATCACCTAATCTTTTTGTTATCCTCATCACCTTACTCTTTCCTATATTCACTTTCAATTTTCTTCTTTTACATACCCTACCAAACTCATCCACCAACCTCTGCAACTTCTCTTCAGAATCTCCCAAAAGCACAGTGTCATCAGCAAAGAGGAGCTGTGACAACTCCCACTTTGTGTTAGATTCTTTATCTTTTAACCCCACACCTCTTGCCAACACCCGAGCATTCACTTCTCTTACAACTCCATCTATAAATATATTGAACAACCACAGTGACATCACACATCCTTGTCTAAGGCCTACTTTTACTGGGAAATAATCTCTCTCTCCCTTTCACTGCTTTCAGTAACCTGCCTCCTATTCCATACACCTGCCACATTGCCTCCCCCCCTATCCACCCTGTCATACGCCTTTTCCAAATCCATAAATGCCACAAAAACCTCTTTACCCTTATCTAAATACTGTTCACCTCTTGTTTTAATAAGTAGTAATTATTAGGGCACGAGATAATGGTTTCTTGCAACTCTTGATGAATACAGAGTTCCATGAGTCAGGGTTTGGGACAGAGTGTGTGGTCATGCTGTCATTAGCTTCTTCGAAGTAGTGTTAGGGGTTACCCAAAATTGCAGTGAAGTCGCCGGTGCTTTCGAGTCCTGTTCATTAAAAGCTCGTTTGGGTTCATCAATCATCAGACTAGTAACGGTCCACTGAACAAGAGTCACATTGTAACTTCAGCATTTCACTCATTTTTTTATTGTCGTTTCTTTATTCTTTAAGTAGAGGCCAGGTAAAGTAGCACAAACTTAATAACAAACACCAGCTGCAACTGCAACAAACACCAGCTGCAACTGCAAGGAATAAACTCCAGGTAGGACAACTATATACTTCTAAAATTTTAAATGTATACCGATTATTATTATTTCCCACCAGTATGCATGTTAAGACTGCACCTCCAGTCGTGTACTGACTGTCAACAGTCAACAGTAACACACTGATACAACAGTTAACAGTGTCACATCCTAACACAGTAGTCAACAGCGTCACATCCTAACACATCAGTTAACAGCGTCACATCCTAACACAGTAGTCAATAGCGTCACATCCTAACACAGCAGTCAACAGCGTCACATCCTAACAGCGGTCAACAGCGTCACATCCTAACACAGCGGTCAACAGCGTCACATCCTAACACAGCGGTCAACAGCGTCACATCCTAACACAGCTGTCAACACTCACACACACACACAGCGTCACACTCCGAAACAGCAGTCAACAGCGTCACACTCCGAAACAGCAGTCAACAGCGTCACATCCTGAAACAGCAGTCAACAGCGTCACATCCTAACACAGCAGTCAACAGCGTCACATCCTAACACAGCAGTCAACAGCGTCACATCCTAACACAGCAGTCAACAGCGTCACATCCTAACACAGCAGTCAACAGCGTCACATCCTAACACAGCAGTCAACAGCGTCACACTCCGACACAGCAGTCAACAGCGTCACACTCCGAAACAGCAGTCAACAGCGTCACACTCCGAAACAGCAGTCAACAGCGTCACACTCCGAAACAGCAGTCAACAGCGTCACATCCTAACACAGCAGTCAACAGCGTCACATCCTAACACAGCAGTCAACAGCGTCACATCCTAACACAGTAGTCAACAGCGTCACATCCTAACACAGCAGTCAACAGCGTCACATCCTAACACAGCAGTCAACAGCGTCACATCCTAACACAGCAGTCAACAGCGTCACATCCTAAAACAACAGTCAACAGCGTCACATCCTAACACAGCAGTCAACAGCGTCACACTCCGACACAGCAGTCAACAGCGTCACACTCCGACACAGCAGTCAACAGCGTCAGACTCCGACACAGCAGTCAACAGCGTCACACTCCGACACAGCAGTCAACAGCGTCACATCCTAAAACAACAGTCAACAGCGTCACATCCTAACACAGCAGTCAACAGCGTCACACTCCGACACAGCAGTCAACAGCGTCACACTCCGACACAGCAGTCAACAGCATCCGGCTAAATTCTCACTAATACACAATGTTCAACTGACCTGAAAAAAAATGTTACAGTCGATGGTTGAACACAGCCGTCCTGCAACCCCCACTGGTTGCTTGAACACAGCCGTCCTGCAACCCCCACTGGTTGCTTGAACACAGCCACCCTGCAACCCCCACTGGTTGCTTGAACACAGCCGTCCTGCAACCCCCACTGGTTGCTTGAACACAGCCGTCCTGCAACCCCCACTGGTTGCTTGAACACAGCCGTCCTGCAACCCCCACTGGTTGTTTGAACACAGCCACCCTGCAACCCACACTGGTTGCTTTAACAGCGTCCTGCAACCCCACTGGTTGCTTGAACACACCGTCCTGCAACCCCCACTGGTTGCTTGAACACAAGCCACCCTGCAACCCCCACTGGTTGCTTGAACACAGCCGCCCTGCAACCCCACTGGTTGCTTGAACACAGCCGTCCTGCAACCCCCACTGGTTGCTTGAACACAGCCGTCCTGCAACCCCCACTGGTTGCTTGAACACAGCCACCCTGCAACCCACACTGGTTGCTTTAACACAGCCGTCCTGCAACCCCCACTGGTTGCTTGAACACAGCCGTCCTGCAACCCCCACTGGTTGTTTGAACACAGCCACCCTGCAACCCACACTGGTTGTTTGAACACAGCCACCCTGCAACCCCCACTGGTTGTTTGAACACAGCCGTCCTGCAACCCCCACTGGTTGCTTGAACACAGCCGTCCTGCAACCCACACTGGTTGTTTGAACACAGCCGTCCTGCAACCCCCACTGGTTGTTTGAACACAGCCACCCTGCAACCCCCACTGGTTGTTTGAACACAGCCACCCTGCAACCCCCACTGGTTGCTTGAACACAGCCACCCTACAGCCCCCACTGGCTGCAGCAGTTGAACTATATTAAGTGAGCTCCCTCAATACCATCAAAGTGCCCAAGGGGCACTTATTTTTCACCACTTAAAGGGAGGGGGGGGGACACTCATTTAGGGGTCACTGAACCCTCTCTCTCTCTCTTTCAATGGAAATAAGTAACTTTATCTGACTTATTTGGGTTGTCCTATGTATGATAATTTGTGTAACTGTATTTACGTGTACCTATACCTAAATAAACTCTCTCTCTCTCTCTCTCTCTCTCTCTCTCTCTCTCTCTCTCTCTCTGCAGCGCAGGATTACTTCAAATTACACTTGAGCTAAATTACTTTTCGTGCGCACTGGGGTGAACCCTCAGACCCAATATACTCTCTTAATTTGGCACATGTTTAATTTAGACCAGCAGCAGCTATGGCAATGGCACAACTGGCTCACAGCCGCCGGGACCTGGGTTCGATATCCAAGAGGGTCGAGACGTGCGGGTTAGTTTCCCCTCATCTGTGTTGCCCCTGTACACCTAGCAGGAATTAGGTACCTAGGTGGCGTATACGACACTTGGAATTAGGTGATACCTTCATTATCCTCGACGTTTCGAACACACACTGAGTGCTACATCAAGTCAGTCTTGGCGAAACGATGTGGGCAAACTTTTACCTGCAGTCTCGGCAATCGAAGCCTCGCGGCGGATGGATGGCTTGATCAAGCAGGCTGTGGGTGCTAGCCACACGCAATCCAATGTATGCACCACAGCTGGCTGGTTGAGAACCAACTAGACGAACTTATCAAGTTCCTTCTTGAAGACAGAATGGGATCTGTTGGAAATTCCCCTCATGTACGACGGAAGGCTGCTGAAAAGTGTCAGTCCTCCCTTACACTTTTCAAGTACTCTCTCTGTGTTCACACTACACCTCTGCTTATCATTGGAGGTAATAGGTAACACATACCACTGGTCTGGGACCAGTGATACGGAGGTTCATCACCCCGCTGAATCGGCTAGTTTATTGTGTACTCCGTATTCACCACGCGGACGATAGCGCAAGAGCATATGGATACACAAGAGGCCCAGGAACCAGACCCCAAACGGGTTAACAGGAGTACATCTGGATTTACACTTGACTTATGTGTTGCAAGCAAATTTAGGAAATTTCAAATCGCTAGTGCTCCCTCACTTAGAATACTGCTCTGTGCTGACGGCCCCGTTCAGGGCAGGAGAAATATCAGAGCTGGAACAAATTCAGAGATCGTTTACGGCTCACAGTGAGCCATTGAAACATCTAAATTATTGGGAACGCCTTCAAGTCTTGAACATGTACTCATTGGAGCGGAGGAGAGAGAGATACATGATAATATATACCTGGAAAGTACTTGAGGGTCTGGTCCCAAATCTGCACACTGCCATAACATACTGGAGTGAGAGATATGGGAGAAAGTGTAAAATAAACCCAGTGAGGAGCAGGGGTGCGGTGGGGACAATACGGGAGCACTGTATTAACATCCGGGGTCCCAGACTATTCAACATCTTACCAGAAGATATCCGAAACACGGCTGGAACCAGTGTAGAAGCCTTCAAGAGGAAACTGGACAAGTATCTTCACCAGATGCCAGATCAACCAGGCTGTGATGGATATGTGGGGCAGCGGGCCTCCAGCAGCAACAGCCTGATTGACCAGGCAAGCACCAGACGAGCCTGGCCCATGGCCGGGCTCAGAGAGTAGATAAACTCTCGAAACTCTTCAAAGGTATAATAAGATACCCTGACATATCGCATAGGTTATTATACTGTCCATCTCTATATTCCTCAAAAAGTGGACAATTAAACACAGTGTCCAAGATAGTGACCATAGGGCTGGACACATACTTTGCTTGTGTCATCTGTGTGTCTGCCAAACTGCCAGAAGTACATACTTGTAACTAAGCCTAAGCCTGGCTACTTACATCAGTCAGTCTGTTCACTTTACAAGAAAATTACAGATCTACTTAGGTTTCTAGTTAAGAGTAAAGACAAGTATTTACTGAATACAAGCAAAAGTTCCTGAGATTCACCAGAAATTCTGCCAGAGTATAAAACATTTAACAGGCTTCCGTTTCACACTTGCATGGCATAACAGTAGTAACTCCCTAGATGGTAGGCTGACTGGGTGACCGCTGGCTGGTCGGCAGGGTGGTGAGGCTGGGTGAATGCTGACTGGTCGGCAGGGTGGTGAGGCTGGGTGAATGCTGACTGGTCGGCAGGGTGGTGAGGCTGGGTGGTGAGGCTGGGTGGTGAGGCTGGGTGGTGAGGCAGGGTGGTGAGGCTGGGTGGTGAGGCAGGGTGGTGAGGGGCTGGGTGGTGAGGCTGGGTGGTGAGGCAGGGTGGTGAGGCAGGGTGGTGAGGCTGGGTGGTGAGGCGGGTGGTGAGGCAGGGTGGTGAGGCGGGTGGTGAGGTGGGTGGTGAGGCTGGGTGGTGAGGCAGGGTGGTGAGGCAGGGGGGGCAGGGTGGTGAGGCTGGGTGGTGAGGCAGGGTGGTGAGGCAGGGTGGTGAGGCGGGTGGTGAGGCTGGGTGGTGAGGCAGGGTGGTGAGGCAGGGTGGTGAGGCAGGGTGGTGAGGCGGGTGGTGAGCTGGGTGGTGAGGCAGGGTGGTGAGGCAGGGTGGTGAGGCGGGTGGTGAGGCAGGGGTGAGGCGGGTGAGGCTGGGTGGTGAGGCTGGGTGGTGAGGCAGGGTGGTGAGGCAGGTGGTGAGGCAGGGTGGTGAGGCAGGGTGGTGAGGCAGGGTGGTGAGGCGGGTGGTGAGGCTGGGTGGTGAGGCATGGGTGGTGAGGCAGGGTGGTGAGGCAGGGTGGTGAGGCAGGGTGGTGAGGCTGGGTGGTGAGGCAGGGTGGTGAGGCAGGGTGGTGAGGCTGGGTGGTGAGGCTGGGTGGTGAGGCAGGGTGGTGAGGCAGGGTGGTGAGGCGGGTGGTGAGGCTGGGTGGTGAGGCTGGGTGGTGAGGCAGGGTGGTGAGGCAGGGTGGTGAGGCTGGGTGGTGAGGCAGGGTGGTGAGGCAGGGTGGTGAGGCTGGGTGGTGAGGCGGGTGGTGAGGCGGGTGGTGAGGCAGGGTGGTGAGGCAGGGTGGTGAGGCAGGGTGGTGAGGCGGGGTGAGGCGGGTGGTGAGGCAGGGTGGTGAGGCTGGGTGGTGAGGCAGGGTGGTGAGGCTGGGTGGTGAGGCTGGGTGGTGAGGCTGGGTGGTGAGGCAGGGTGGTGAGGCTGGGTGGAGGCTGGGTGGTGAGGCAGGGTGGTGAGGCAGGGTGGTGAGGCTGGGTGGTGAGGCGGGTGGTGAGGCGGGTGGTGAGGCTGGGTGGTGGAGGCAGGGTGGTGAGGCAGGGTGGTGAGGCTGGGTGGTGAGGCTGGGTGGTGAGGCTGGGTGGTAGTGAGGCTGGGTGGTGAGGCTGGGTGGTGAGGCTGGGTGGTGAGGCAGGGTGGTGAGGCTGGGTGGTGAGGCAGGGTGGTGAGGCAGGGTGGTGAGGCAGGGTGGTGAGGCAGGGTGGTGAGGCAGGGTGGTGAGGCAGGGTGGTGAGGCAGGGTGGTGAGGCAGGGGGTGAGTGGTGAGGCTGGGTGGTGAGGCAGGGTGGTGAGGCGGTGGTGAGGCGGGTGGTGAGGCGGGTGGTGAGGCAGGGTGGTGAGGCTGGGTGGTGAGGCTGGGTGGTGAGGCAGGGTGGTGAGGCAGGGTGGTGAGGCTGGGTGGTGAGGCTGGGTGGTGAGGCTGGGTGGTGAGGCTGGGTGGTGAGGCTGGGTGGTGAGGCAGGGTGGTGAGGCTGGGTGGTGAGGCAGGGTGGTGAGGCTGGGTGGTGAGGCGGGTGGTGAGGCTGGGTGGTGAGGCTGGGTGGTGAGGCTGGGTGGTGAGGCTGGGTGGTGAGGCTGGGTGGTGAGGCAGGGTGGTGAGGCAGGGTGGTGAGGCTGGGTGGTGAGGCTGGGTGGTGAGGCAGGGTGGTGAGGCAGGGTGGTGAGGCAGGGTGGTGAGGCTGGGTGGTGAGGCTGGGTGGTGAGGCTGGGTGGTGAGGCTGGGTGGTGAGGCTGGGTGGTGAGGCAGGGTGGTGAGGCAGGGTGGTGAGGCAGGGTGGTGAGGCTGGGTGGTGAGGCTGGGTGGTGAGGCTGGGTGGTGAGGCAGGGTGGTGAGGCAGGGTGGTGAGGCTGGGTGGTGAGGCTGGGTGGTGAGGCAGGGTGGTGAGGCTGGGTGGGTATAATTGGTGGTTCAGGGTCAGTGTGGTCGTCCCGTAATGGAGGTCTGGTACGCTGCCGGGAATAATTTTAGTGGGAGTGTTTGTTGTGTCTTACTGCCTGGGGGTGTGTGTACTCACCTAGTTGTGGTTGCAGGGGTCGATTCATAGCTCCTGGCCCCGCCTCTTCACTGTCCGCTACTGGGTCACTCTCCCTGCGCCATGAGCTTTATCATACCTCTTCTTAAAGCTATGTATGGAACCTGCCTCCACTACATCGCTTCCCAAACTATTCCACTTCCTGACCACTCTGTGACTGAAGAAATACTTCCTAACATCCCTGTGATTCATCTGAGTCTTCAACTTCCAACTGTGTCCCCTTGTTGCTGTGTCCCATCTCTGGAACATTGTCTCTGTCCACCTTGTCAATTCCTCTCAGTATTTTATATGTCGTTATCATGTCCCCCCTATCTCTCCTGTCCTCCAATGTCATCAGGTCGATTTCTCTTAACCTCTCCTCATAGGACATACCCCTTAGCTCCGGGACTAGTCTTGTTGCAAATCTTTGCACTATCTCTAGCTTCTTTACGTGCTTGGTTAGGTGTGGGTTCCAAACTGGTGCTGCATACTCCAGTATGGGCCTAACGTACACAGTGTACAGGGTCCTGAACGATTCTTTATTAAGATGTCGGAATGCTGTTCTTAGGTTTGCTAGGCGCCCATATGCTGCAGCAGTTATTTGGTTGATGTGTGCCTCAGGAGATGTGCCTGGTGTTATACTCACCCCAAGATCTTTTTCCTTGACTGAGGTTTGTAGTCTCTGGCCCCCTAGACTGTACTCCGTATGCGGTCTTCTTTGCCCTCCCCCAATCTTCATGACTTTGCACTTGGTGGGGTTGAACTCCAGGAGCCAATTGCTGGGCCAGGCTTGCAGCCTGTCCAGATCCCTTTGTAGTTCTGCCTGGTCCTCGTCCGATTGAATTCTTCTCATCAACTTCACATCATCTGCAAACAGGGACACTTCGGAGTCTATTCCTTCCGTCATGTCGTTCACAAATACCAGAAACAGCACCGGTCCTAGAACTGACCCCTGTGGAACACCACTCGTCACCGGCGCCCACTCTGACACCTCGCCACGTACCAAGACTCGCTGCTGTCTTCCTGACAGGTATTCCCTGATCTATTGTAGTGCCTTCCCTGTTATCCCTGCCTGGTCCTCCAGCTTCTGCACTAATATCTTGTGTGGAACTGTGTCAAACGCCTTCTTACACTCCAAGAATATGCAATCAACCCACCCCTCTCTCTCTTGTCTTACTGCTGTCACCCTGTCGTAGAACTCCAGTAGGTTTGTGACACAGGACTTCCCATCCCTTAAACCGTGTTGGCTGTCGTTGATAAGCTCATTCCTTTCTAGGTGCTCCACCACTCTTTTCCTGATGATCTTCTCCATGACCTTGCATAATATACATGTCAGTGACACTGGTCTGTAGTTTAGTGCTACTTGCCTGTCTCCTTTTTTAAAAATTGAAACTACATTTGCTGTCTTCCATACCTCGGGTAGTTGCCCTGTTTCGATAGATGTGTTGAAGATTGTTGTTAGGGGTACACATAGCTCCTCTGCTCCCTCTCTCAGGATCCATGGAGAGATGTTATCCGGCCCCATCGCCTTTGAGGTATCTAGCTCGCTTAGCAGCCTCTTCACTTCCTCCTCAGTTGTGTGTATTGTGTCCAGCACCTGATGGTGTACCCTACCTCTCCTCCTTTCTGGAGGCCCTTCTATCTCCTCTGTGAACACCTCTTTGAATCTCATGTTGAGCTCCTCACACACTTCGCGGTGTGTGTGTTTGTGTGTCCCCTTGTTGTTGTGTCCCACCTCTGGAACATTCTGTCTGTCCACCTTGTCGATTCCTCTCAGTATTTTATATGTCGTTATCATATCCCCTCTATCTCTCGTGTGTGTGTGTGTGTGTGCTTCAGGTTCAACACTTGCCATGCACACTGCCTGAGGGCCAGGACCCACCTTATGCCTTCGCCAGCATACAATCTCTTTAACATTTACCTAACTCGCACCCTCACTCTCCGCTAATAGTGTACCTAAATGCTCCAAGTTCCGCGAAACGCCAATATATTTTGCGGTTGTGGGAGGTTACACAAGTACTTGTATCGTCGCGATCACACGCCAGGTGTCTCAAAGTGTAACCTGAATATGGCGATAAGTGGCAGCCCGCCTGTGACGTCACACTGTAAACAAACCCCCCCTGCCCCAGGCGAGGCTCGTCTGCTAGCTTCTCTTGACAGATACGGCCCAAAATTCTATTTTAAAAATTATATTATACTTTTTTGGTGAAGTGTTGACACTGACCCTTAACAACACAACTTAGTAGCATGCACACAACAAACACAACACACACACACACACACACAGATTAGTGCAGAAGTTAGAGGATCAGGCGTGTATAACAGGAAGGGCAATGGATCAGAGAATACCTGACAGGGAGGCAACAACAGGTCATGGTACGTGATGAGGTGTCACAGTGGGCGCCTGTGACGAGCGGGGTCCCACAGGGGTCAGTCCTAGGACCAGTGCTATTTTTGGTATATGTGAATGACATGACGGACGGGATAGACTCAGAAGTGTGTCTGTTCGCAGACGATGTTAAGTTAATGAGGAGAATTAAATCAGATGAGGATCAGACAGGACTTCAAAGAGACTCTGGACATGCTGGACACCTGGTCCAGCAACTGGCTTCTTGAATTTAACCCCGCCAAATGCAAAGTCATGAACATCGGGGAAGGGCAAAGAAGACCGCAGACAGAGTATAGGCTAGGTGGCCAAAGCCTGCAAACCTCGCTCAAGAAGAATGATCTTGGGGTGAGTATAACACCAAGCACGTCTCCAGAAGCACACATCAACCAGATAACTGCTGCAGCATACGGACGACTGGCAAACCTGAAAATAGCGTTCCGATACCTTAGTAAGGAATCGTTCAAGACACTGTACACCGTGTACGTCAGGCCCATACTAGAGTATGCAGCACCAGTTTGGAACCCATACCTGGTCAAGCACGTCATACCTTTGATATATACCTTTGAAGAGTTTCGAGAGTATCTACTCTCTGAGACCGGCCATGGGCCAGGCTCGTCTGGTGCTTGCCTGGTCAACCAGGCTGTTGCTGCTGGAGGCCCGCTGCCCCACATATCCATCACAGCCTGGTTGATCTGGCACCTGGTGAAGATATTTGTCCAGTTTCCTCTTGAAGGCTTCTACATTGGTTCCAGCCGTGTTTCGGATATCTTCTGGTAAGATGTTGAATAGTCTGGGACCCCGGATGTTGATACAGTGCTCCCGTATTGTCCCCACCGCACCCCTGCTCCTCACTGGGTTTATTTTACACTTTCTCCCATATCTCACACTCCAGTATGTTGTTATGGCAGTGTGCAGATTTGGGACCAGGCCCTCAAGTACTTTCCATGTATATATTATCATGTATCTCTCTCTCCTCCGCTCCAATGAGTACATGTTCAAGACTTGAAGGCGTTCCCAATAATTTAGATGTTTCAATGGCTCAATGTGAGCATGAAATTAGAGAAAGTGCAAAGGTTTGCGACAAGGTTAGTTCCAAAGCTAAGGGGAATGTTCTACGAAGAAAGGTTAAGGGAAATCGGCCTGACAACACTGGAGGACAGGAGGGTTAGGGGAGACATGATAACGACATACAAAATACTGCGGGGAATAGACAAGGTGGATAGAGACAGGATATTCCAGAGAGGGGACACAGAAACAAGGGTGCACAATTGGAAGTTGAAGACTCGGATGAGTCAAAGGGATGTTAGGAAGTATTTCTTCAGCCATAGAGTAGTCAGGAAGTGGAATAGTCTAGCAAGTGATGTAGTGGAGGCAGGAACCATACATAGCTTTAAGACGAGGTATGATAAAGCTCATGGAGCAGGGAGAGAAGGGACCCAGTAGCGATCAGTGAAGAGGCGGGGCCAGGAGCTGAGTCTCGACCCCTGCAACCACAATTAGGTGAGTACACACTCCTACGAGGAGAAGTTACGGGAAATTGACCTAACGACAATGGAGGACAGGAGAGATAGAGGGGATATGATAACGACATATACAATACTGAGAGGAATCGACAAGGTGGACAGAGACAATGTTCCAGAGATGGGACACAGCAACAAGGGGACACAGTTGGAAGTTGAAGACTCAGATGAATCACAGGGATGTTAGGAAATATTTCTTCAGTCACAGAGTTGTCAGGAAGTGGAATAGTCTGGAAAGTGATGTAGTGGAGGCAGGATCCATACATAGCTTTAAGGAGAGGTATGATAAAGCTCATGGAGCGGGGAGTGACCGAGTAGTGGCCAGTGAAGAGGCGGGGGCCAGGAGCTGTGACTCGACCCCTGCAACCCCAACTAGGTGAGTACACACACACACACATCTATCGAAACAGGGCGACTACCTGAGGTATGGAAAACAGCAAATGTAGTCCCAATTTTTAAAAAGGAGACACGAAGCATTAAACTACGGACCAGTGTCACTGACATGTATAGTGTGCAAGGTCATGGAGAAAATTATCAGAAGAGTGGTGGAGCACCTAGAAAGGAATAAGCTTATCAACGAAAGCCAGCACGGTTTCAGGGACGGGAAATCCTGTGTCACAAACCTACTGGAGTTCTATGACAGGGTGACAGCAGTAAAACAAGAGAGAGAGAGGGTGGGTAGAAGGCATTTGACACAGTTCCACACAAGAGATTAGTTCAAAAGCTGGAGGACCAGGCAGGGATAACAGGGAAGGCATTGCAATGGATCAAGGAATACGTCAGGAAGACAACAGCGAGTCATGGTACGTGGCAAGGTGTCAGAGTGGGCGCCTGTGACGAGTGGGGTTCCACAGGGGTCAGTCCTAGGACCAGTGCTGTTTCTGTTATTTGTGAGCGACATGACGGAAGGAATAGACTCAGAAGTGTCCCTGTTTGCAGATGATGTGAAGTTGATGAGAAGAATTCAATCGGACGAGGACCAGGCAGAACTACAAAGGGATCTGGACAGGCTGCAAGCCTGGCCCAGCAATTGGCTCCTGGAGTTCAACCCCACCAAGTGCAAAGTCATGAAGACTGGGGAAAGGTAAAGAAGATCGCAGACGGAGTACAGTCTAGGGAGCAAGAGACTACAAACCTCACTCAAGGAAAAGGATCTTGGGGTGAGTATAACACCAGGCACATCTCCTGAGGCGCAACCAAATAACTGCTGCAGCATACGGAGGCCTAGCAAACCTAAGAACAGCATTCCGACATCTTCATAAGGAATCGTTCAGGACCATGTACACTGTACGTTAGGCCCACATTGGAGTATGAAGCACCAGTTTGGAACCCACATCTAGCCAAGCTTGAAAGGAAACTAGAGAAAGTGCAAAGGTCTGCAACAAGACTAGTCCCGGAGCTAAGGGGTATGTCCTACGAGGAGAGGTTAAGGGAAATCGACCTGACGACACTGGAGGACAAAAGAGATAGGGAGGATATGATAACGACATATAAAATACTGAGAGGAATCTGACAAGGTGGACAGAGACAGAATGTTCCAGAGATGGGACACAGCAACAATGGGTTGAAGACTCAGATGAATCACAGGGATGTTAGGAAGTATTTCTTCAGTCACAGAGTTGGCAGGAAGTGGAATAGTCTGGGAAGTGATGTAGTGGAGGCAGGATCCATACATAGCTTTAAGAAGAAGTATGATAAAGCTCATGGAGCAGGAAGAGTGACTTAGTAGCGACCAGTGAAGAGGCGGGGCCAGGAGCTGTGAATCGACCCCTGCAACCACAAATACGTGAGTATAGGTGAGTACAACTACTACTAATACTATACATACACACACAACAACTACTACTATACACACACACCAGAATGCATGTCACTGAACACCAGTCCCCGACCGCTGTGGGAACCTTGCTTCCGTGGTCGACAACCACGAAATTCCCTTCATTTGTACTCCCTGCAACGCAGGCGAGAAAGATGCATCATAATCTACTTTGCAAAATTTTTGAATGGCTGGTCCTAAATCTGCACACCAAAATTCATCCTTATGAGAGCAAGAGGCTCAGTCATGAATACACTAAGACATAACTTAATAAGCATAAGGGGACCAACACTTCAAAACCCTCCACTTATACACAAGGAGAATTACCAACAGGCCCCTGGCTATCTTCAGGAAGGAACCTGACTAATTCATCAAGTTGGTTTGTGATCAGCTAGGCTGTGGACTCGACCATCTGGCTTAGAACTGTTAAAGAGTGCAACCCCAGGATGTTGCTGAACCTTAGAGCTAGATCCTGGCGGAGGCTAGCACCAGCACTACACAACCTGCACCAACAGTGTACGTAGAAGTTGTTCCATAGTCTCCCTCTTCAAGAGGACGCCAGGATGCTACTAAGGGACTCTTGATGCAACAAAGACGGAAGTACCAACCTCTTCTTAGCACAGCAACTGACTGTCTCACGCTCCCAGGCGCTGTCTCATCACTACGGAGTTAACATTTTTCATTGAAATAATAATAATAATAATAATAAATACTGATAATAAATAAAAATAATGAAAATAGTGATAAAATAATAACAACAAAAGTGATAGTGATAATAATACAATAATAACAATAACACAGGTGAGCCGCAGGTAAGCTTAAGCTGCGCCTCAAGTATGTTCAGGCAGCAGCATAAAGATGGCAGCAGTGTCCCTCCTTGCAGGATACATGTGGCATTATATATACCTGAGTGTGAGGCTACATAGCCTAGCTGATGCTCCGTGTGTGCCTAAACTTACACAATTTGTATTTCAAGCGGAGACTCCACTTGATGGAACGACTCACTTGGCAACAAGAAAACGGAGCGATAAAATAAGTGGCACAAGTTTTGGCGAGAAGAGAAAATATAAGAGTGCCACGAGGCACAGCTGGAGGGTAAGAGGAAGCTAGAAGAGGAAATATAAGAGTGCCACGAGGCACAGCTGGGGGTAAGAGAAAGCTAGAAGAAGGAATATTAGAGTGCCACGAGACACAGCTGGAGTAAGATAAAGCAAGAGGAAATATAAGAGTGCCATGAGACACAGCTGGGGGTAAGAGGAAGCTAGAAGAGGAAAAATAAGAGTGCCACGAGGCACAGCTGGAGTAAGATAAAGCAAGAGGAAATATAAGAGTGTCATGAGACACAGCTGGGGGTAAGAGGAAGCTAGAAGAGGAAATATAAGAGTGCCACGAGGCACAGCTGGGGTATGAGGAATCCTCTTTCAAAGCTACAAGGTCTCCTAGCAACAAACCTTGACGTCCTGACACAGACAACACTAGATATGTCACGTCGAGGCGGACAAGAACTGCATAGGTCACAGCCTCTTAGTCACGGCCTACGCAAGCCTCTTAGTCACGGCCTACGACAACCTCTTAGTCACGGCCTACGCCAACCTCTTAGTCACAGCCTACGGAAGTCTCTTAATCACAGCCTACGCTAACCTCTTAGTCACAGCCTACGCCAGCCTCTTTAGTCACGGCCTACGCCAACCTCTTAGTCACGGCCTACACAAGCCACTTAGTCACAGCCTACGTAAGCCTCTTAGTCACGGCCTACACAAGCCACTTAGTCACGGCCTACGCAAGCCTCTTAGTCACGGCCTACGCCAACCTCTTAGTCACAGCCTACGCCAACCTCTTAGTCACAGCCTACGAAAGCCTCTTAGTCACGGCCTACACAAGCCACTTAGTCACGGCCTACGCCAGCCTCTTAGTCACGGCCTACGCCAGCCTCTTAGTCACGGCCTACGCCAACCTATTAGTCACAGCCTACGGAAGCCTCTTAGTCACGGCCTACGCCAACCTCTTAGTCACAGCCTACGACAGCCTTTAGTCACAGCCTACGCCAGCCTCTTAGTCACAGCCTACGCCAGCCTCTTAGTCACGGCCTACGCCAGCGTCTTAGTCACGGCCGACGCCAGCCTCTTAGTCACGGCCTACGCCAGCCTCTTAGTCACAGCCTACGCCAGCCTCTTAGTCACAGCCTACGCCAGCCTCTTAGTCACGGCCTACGCAAGCCTCTTAGTCACGGCCTACGCCAGACTCTTAGTCACGGCCTACGCCAGCCTCTTAGTCACGGCCTACGCCAGCCTCTTAGTCACGGCCTACGCCAGCCTCTTAGTCACGGCCTACGCCAGCCTCTTAGTCACAGCCTACGCCAGCGTCTTAGTCACGGCCTACGCCAGCCTCTTAGTCACGGCCTACGCCAGCCTCTTAGTCACGGCCTACGCAAGCCTCTTAGTCACGGCCTACGCCAGCCTCTTAGTCACAGCCTACGCCAGCCTCTTAGTCACGGCCTACGCCAGCCTCTTAGTCACGGCCTACGCCAGCCTCTTAGTCACGGCCTACGCCAGCCTCTTAGTCACGGCCTACGCCAGCCTCTTAGTCACGGCCTACGCCAGCGTCTTAGTCACGGCCTACGCCAGCCTCTTAGTCACGGCCTACGCAAGCCTCTTAGTCACGGCCTACGCCAGACTCTTAGTCACGGCCTACGCCAGCCTCTTAGTCACGGCCTACGCCAGCCTCTTAGTCACGGCCTACGCCAGCCTCTTAGTCACGGCCTACGCCAGCCACTCGTGTTAGCGCCTTGTATACAAAAAGAAGAATCAACAAGGACAAACAAGCGGATGACATCAATCTTGAGAAAGAGGAAAGAAAAAGAATGTCAAGGAACTGAATGTTTGTGTAAATCTAAAACGGGGGAAAGGAGGAGGAGGGGGGAGGGGGGAATGGAAAAGGAGGGGTGGGAAGGGGAACTAGTGAGGGAGGGGTAGGGGAGGAGGAGAAGCTCTCTGGCTCTACCTTGGCGGATATTGGTAAAGTTTTCCGATAAAATCCCCCTTTCCCTAACCCTGCCCCCTCCCCTCCCCATTGATTTGTTTCTTGTCTGGCAAGATTTTTTTTCCCCTTCACTTCTTTGAAATGACTCCAGAGTTGAATATTCGAGGTGACTCGACTGTTGTGTACGTCGATGTTTCGCCCACCTGTTGCCTAATATTTTATTCCGGGAACAAATGAACTGAAGACAGATAAAATCTCTCTCCTGGAGACTCTTCCACACACTTATGTTTATTTTATTCTGTACTTAACACTACCACCATGAGAGGGCCTCTCTTACTCGATGAAAGGGCCTTCTTACTCTATGAGAGGGACTCTCTTACTCTATGAGAGGGACTCTCCTACTCTATGAGAGGGACTCTCCTACTCTATGAGAGGGACTCTCCTACTCTATGAGAGGGACTCTCCTACTCTATGAGAGGGACTCTCCTACTCTATGAGAGGGACTCTCCTACTCTATGAGAGGGACTCTCCTACTCTATGAGAGGGACTCTCCTACTCTATGAGAGGACTCTCCTACTCTATGAGAGGGACTCTCCTACTCTATGAGAGGACTCTCCTACTCTATGAGAGCGACTCTCCTACTCTATGAGAGGACTCTCCTACTCTATGAGAGGGACTCTCCTACTCTATGAGAGGGACTCTCCTACTCTATGAGAGGGACTCTCCTACTCTATGAGAGGGACTCTCCTACTCTATGAGAGGGACTCTCCTACTCTATGAGAGGGACTCTCCTACTCTATGAGAGGGACTCTCCCACTCTATGAGAGGACTCTCCTACTCTATGAGAGGGACTCTCCTACTCTATGAGAGGGACTCTCCTACTCTATGAGAGGGACTCTCCTACTCTATGAGAGGGGCTCTCCTACTCTATGAGAGGGACTCTCCTACTCTATGAGAGGGACTCTCCTACTCTATGAGAGGGACTCTCTACTCTATGAGAGGGACTCTCCTACTCTATGAGAGGGACTCTCCTACTCTATGAGAGGGGCTCTCCTACTCTATGAGAGGGACTCTCCTACTCTATGAGAGGGACTCTCCTACTCTATGAGAGGGACTCTCCTACTCTATGAGAGGGACTCTCCTACTCTATGAGAGGGACTCTCCTACTCTATGAGAGGGACTCTCCTACTCTATGAGAGGGACTCTCCTACTCTATGAGAGGACTCTCCTACTCTATGAGAGGACTCTCCTACTCTATGAGAGGACTCTCCTACTCTATGAGAGGGACTCTCCTACTCTATGAGAGGGACTCTCCTACTCTATGAGAGGGACTCTCCTACTCTATGAGAGGACTCTCCTACTCTATGAGAGGGACTCTCCTACTCTATGAGAGGGACTCTCCTACTCTATGAGAGGGACTCTCCTACTCTATGAGAGGAACTCTCCTACTCTATGAGAGGGACTCTCCTACTCTATGAGAGGGACTCTCCTACTCTATGAGAGGGACTCTCCTACTCTAAATTTGATATACCTTTGAAGAGTTTCGAGAGTATCTACTCTCTGAGCCCGGCCATGGGCCAGGCTCGTCTGGTGCTTGCCTGGTCAACCAGGCTGTTGCTGCTGGAGGCCCGCTGACCCACCTATCCATCACAGCCTGGTTGATCTGGCACCCCATGAAGATACGTGTCCAGTTTCCTCTTGAAGGTTTCGGATATCTTCTGGTAAGATGTTGAATAGTCTGGGACCCCGGATGTTAATACAGTGCTCCCGTATTGTCCCCACCGCACCCCTGCTCCTCACTGGGTTTATTTTACACTTTCTCCCATATCTCTCACTCCAGTATGTTGTTATGGCAGTGTGCAGATTTGGGACCAGGCCCTCAAGTACTTTCCAAGTATATATTATCATGTATCTCTCTCTCCTCCGCTCCAATGAGTACATGTTCAAAACTTGAAGGCGTTCCCAATAATTTAGATGTTTCAATGGCTCAATGTGAGCCGTAAACGATCTCTGAATTTGTTCCAGCTCTGATATTTCTCCTGCCCTGAACGGGGCCGTCAGCACTGAGCAGTATTCTAAGTGAGGGAGCACTAGCGATTTGAAGAGTGTCACCATCGGCATTATTTCCCTTGTTTTGAAAGTTCTCAATACCCACCCTGGCATCTTCCTGGCTGTTGTGATCTTTGTCTTGTTATGGTCTTTAAAAGACAGATCAGCAGACATAATTATTCCCAAGTCCTTAACGTGTTCCTTTCGTTCTATGTGGTGACCCTCTTGCGTTTTGTATATAGTGTTCCTTTTGAGTTCTTCATTTTTTCCATACCTAAGCAGCTGAAACTTATCACCATTGAACGTCATGTTGTTCTCCACTGCCCACTGGAAGACCCTGCTTATGTCCTCCTGTAATTTTTCAGTGTCTTGTACCGTAGTGACTTTCATGCTTATTTTAGTGTCATCTGCAAATAATGATACAAAAGTGTGCTGGGTGTTTTTATCTATGTCTGCTATGAGGATGAGAAACAGCAGAGGTGCCAGGACAGTGCCTTGGGGCACTGAGCTTTTGACTTCGCTGATGCTGGATCTTGCCCTGTTCACTACTACTTTTTGTGTTCTGTGTGTTAGGACAAAGTTAGTTATGTTAGTGGACTCCTATCAGAAGCAAATGCCATGTTTGGAGCATTTACAGAAACACATACAAGGGATGTTTTGGACGAGAGATTCAGATAGAAAACTATAACATGTATAGATGTGATAGAATTAATAGGTCACAGGGAGGAGTAGGACTCTATATAAAAGATACTCTCTGTTGCACAGAAGTGTTGAACGCTACGAATGATATAGTAGAAATCCTCGGCATTAAAGTGGAAAATAAGAATCTAGTAATTATCCTAGTATACAAACCACCATCAGCAACTGCGGAGGAATTCTCAGAGCAGTTAAAGAAGATAGATAGCTATCTGGATAGGATAGAGAATCCCACCCCAAACATTTTAATCCTTGGAGATTTTAATCTCCCTCATGTAAAATGGAAGATGAGGCACCATAATGTTATACCAGAAATAACTCCTGGAAGCACCCTGGCTCAACAGGCACATACCAGGGAACTAATGAGGCTTTGTGAAAAGTACTCACTAAACCAACAGATAATTGATCCCACTAGAAATGAAAATACCCTGGATTTGGTATTCACAAACAACGAGGAATTAATCAGAGACATAACAGTTACAAAAACAATATACTCTGATCATAACATCATAGAAGTTCAAACTAGTATTAACTCAGGGTTAGGGAACTGCGACACTAATGTTAGAGACGGAATGTTCAGTAAGTTTAATTTTAATAACCATAGAATTGACTGGGAAAAAATAAACCAAGAGCTATCAGACATATCATGGGAATCAGACATGAGCACCCTAAATCCCCAACAGTGCCTAGAGAAGCTGAATACAGAAGCATACAAGGTATGTATGAAGCACGTACCATTGAGGAAACCCAGAAGAAGATCAGATATAGAGAGAGAGCGTAGATGGTACAGGAGAAGAAAACGGGTTACTGAATTGCTGAAAAACACAGTTATGTTGCAACAGAGGAGAAATAGCCTTAACCGAGAGATCACTGAATTAGAGCACAAACTTAAGATGTCATACCTGACAGAAGAAGTACAAAGGGAACAAAGAGCCATACAGGATATTGCAAGAAACCCAAAATATTTCTACTCCTATGCAAAATCCAAGCTAAGAACTACCTGTAGAATTGGACCATTATTGAGAGGAGATTCGTATACGGACGATGAACAGGAAATGAGTGAAATCCTAAAAGAACAGTATGAGTCAGTGTTCAGCAACCCACTAAATGACAGCAAGGTAGAAAATGCAGAAATATTTTTCACTCCAGCAGAAGGCTGCGCAGACCACCTAACCGACATTAGTACAAATCCCATAGATTCCGAAAAAGAAATGGCCAACATGCCCACTCACTCAGCACCTGGACCAGATTCATGGAATGCTTTATTTATAAAGCAGTGCAAAGTACCATTAGCAAGAGCCCTTAGTATTCTGTGGAGAAAGAGCTTAGATCTAGGTGAAATTCCAGAGGCCTTAAAGAGTGCAGACATAGCTCCTTTGCATAAGGGAGGTAGTAGAGCACTAGCTAAAAATTACAGACCAGTAGCCCTCACTTCTCACATCATAAAAATCTTTGAAAGAGTGATGAGACGGCAGATTACAAAGTTCATGGACCAGCACAACCAACATAACCCGAACCAGCATGGCTTTAGAGCGGGTCGATCATGCCTGTCACAGCTGCTGAACCATTATGACAGAATTACGGAGGCATTGGAGGACCTACCAAAACGCAGATGTGATTTACACAGATTTCGCAAAGGCGTTTTGACAAATGCGATCATGGAGTGATAGCGCACAAAATGAGGGCCATAGGCATTACGGGGAAGGTAGGCAGATGGATTTTTGAGTTCCTAACACACAGAACACAAAAAGTAGTAGTGAACAGGGCAAGATCCAGCATCAGCGAGGTCAAAAGCTCAGTGCCCCAAGGCACTGTCCTGGCGCCTCTGCTGTTTCTCATCCTCATAGCATAGATAAAAACACCCAGCACACTTTTGTATCATCATTTGCAGATGACACTAAAATAAGCATGAAAGTCACTATGGTAGAGGACACTGAAAAATTACAGGAGGACATAAGCAGGGTCTTCCAATGGGCAGTGGAGAACAACATGACGTTCAATGATGATAAGTTTCAGCTGCTTAGGTATGGAAAAAATGAAGAACTCAAAAGGAACACTATATACAAAACGCAAGAGGGTCACCACATAGAACGAAAGGAACACGTAAAGGACTTGGGAATAATTATGTCTGCTGATCTGTCGTTTAAAGACCATAACAAGACAAAGATCACAACAGCCAGGAAGATGACAGGGTGGGTATTGAGAACTTTCAAAACAAGGGAAATAATGCCGATGGTGACACTATTCAAATCGCTAGTGCTCCCTCACTTAGAATACTGCTCAGTGCTGACGGCCCCGTTCAGGGCAGGAGAAATAGCAGAGCTGGAACAAATCCAGAGATCGTTTACGGCTCACATTGAGCCATTGAAACATCTAAATTATTGGGAACGCCTTCAAGTCTTGAACATGTACTCATTGGAGCGGAGGAGAGAGAGATACATGATAATATATACATGGAAAGTACTTGAGGGTCTGGTCCCAAATCTGCACACTGCCATAACAACATACTGGAGTGAGAGATATGGGAGAAAGTGTAAAATAAACCCAGTGAGGAGCAGGGGTGCGGTGGGGACAATACGGGAGCACTGTATTAACATCCGGGGTCCCAGACTATTCAACATCTTACCAGAAGATATCCGAAACACGGCTGGAACCAGTGTAGAAGCCTTCAAGAGGAAACTGGACAAATATCTTCACCAGGTGCCAGATCAACCAGGCTGTGATGGATATGTGGGGCAGCGGGCCTCCAGCAGCAACAGCCTGGTTGACCAGGCAAGCACCAGACGAGCCTGGCCCATGGCCGGGCTCAGAGAGTAGATACTCTCGAAACTCTTCAAAGGTATATCAAAGGTAACTCAAATATCCATCTGCCTACCTTCCCAGTAATGCCTATGGCCCTCATTTTGTGCGCTATCACTCCATGATCGCATTTGTCAAACGCCTTTGCAAAATCTGTGTAAATCACATCTGCGTTTTGGTCGTCCTCCAATGCCTCCGTAATTCTGTCATAATGGTTCAGCAGCTGTGACAGGCATGATCGTCCCGCTCTAAAGCCATGCTGGTTCGGGTTATGTTGGTTGTGCTGGTCCATGAAGTTTGTAATCTGCCGTCTTATCACTCTTTCAAAGATTTTTATGATGTGAGAAGTGAGGGCTACTGGTCTGTAATTTTTAGCTAGTGCTCTACTACCTCCCTTATGCAAAGGAGCTATGTCTGCACTCTTTAAGGCTTCTGGAATTTCACCTAGATCTAAGCTCTTTCTCCACAGAATACTAAGGGCTCTTGGTAATGGTACTTTGCACTGCTTTATAAATAAAGCATTCCATGAATCTGGTCCAGGTGCTGAGTGAGTGGGCATGTTGTCCATTTCTTTTTCGAAATCTATGAGAGGGACTCTCCTACTCTATGAGAGGGACTCTCCTACTCTATGAGAGGGACTCTCCTACTCTATGAGAGGGACTCTCCTACTCTATGAGAGGACTCTCCTACTCTATGAGAGGACTCCTACTCTATGAGAGGGACTCTCCTACTCTATGAGAGGGACTCCTACTCATGAGAGGACTCTCCACTCTATGAGAGGGACCTCTACTTATGAGAGGGACTCTCCACTCATGAGGACTCCTACTCTATGGAGGGACTCTCCTACTCTATGAGAGGACTCTCCTACTCTATGAGAGGGACTCTCCACTCTATGAGAGGGACTCTCCACTCTATGAGAGGGACTCTCCTACTAAGGCTCTATGAGAGGGACTCTCCTACTTATGAGAGGGACTCTCCTATGGTCATCTATGAGAGGGACTCTCCTACTCTATGAGAGGGACTCTCCTACTCTATGAGAGGGACTCTCCTACTCTATGAGAGGGACTCTCCTACTCTATGAGAGGGACTCTCCTACTCTATGAGAGGGACTCTCCCTAGGACTCTCTACCTATGAGAGGGACTCTCCTACTCTATGAGAGGGACTCTCCTACTCTATGAGAGGGACTCTCCTACTCTATGAGAGGGACTCTCCTACTCTATGAGAGGGACTCTCCTACTCTATGAGAGGGACTCTCCTACTCTATGAAGGGACTCTCCTACTCTATGAGAGGGACTCTCCTACTCTATGAGAGGGACTCTCCTACTCTATGAGAGGGACTCTCCTACTCTATGAGAGGGACTCTCCTACTCTATGAGAGGGACTCTCCTACTCTATGAGAGGGACTCTCCTACTCTATGAGAGGGACTCTCCTACTCTATGAGAGGGACTCTCCACTCTATGAGAGGGACTCTCCTACTCTATGAGAGGGACTCTCCTACTCTATGAGAGGGACTCTCCTACTCTCTCGACACATGAGTGGGCCACCACCACTGAACACATGAGTGGGCCACCACCACTCAACACATGAGTGGGGCTCCACCACTCAACACTCTAGACTCTTAGAGTCTAGTCTTATTGGGCCGTAAAAATGAGGTGATTGGGTCGTTCACTGCCCGTCTCCACCAATCATCGCATCGCCCTTCCCTTCCCACAACGACCCCCCTCCACCCCACAACCTCCCCCCTCCATCATCATAACGACGCCACACGTGCTACTAATCACCACTTCGTCAAGTAATTGAAATTGATCCCTCTATTATTATTATTATTATTAATATCAGCATTATTATGAGGAAGCGGTAAACCTATAAAGGTCGTCCACCACATTGGGAAAAGGATGTAATCAGATTTGATCCGAGTGAATGGAGGGTCAAGAGCCCTTCGCCTGTATCAAGAGGAGTACCAGAGAAATTAAATGTAATCAGAAGTAAATCAGCTCTCTCTCTCTCTCTCTCTCTCTCTCTCTCTCTCTCTCTCTCTCTCTCTCTCTCTCTCTCTCTCTCTGGATACGTACCATCAACTTTATCTAAATTTAATTCGGAGAGAACGTCTGAATATTTTTGATTTAACAGAATTGGTAACAGCCAGGGGAGGGAGGTGAGGAAAGGTCTAGGGGCGTGGGATAGGGAGGGAGGGGGCGTTGGGGTTTGTGGGGGCGGTGAGAAGAGTTGAAGGGTTGTTTGATAGGGAAGGGGAACCGTTGGGGTTTGTGGGAGTAGAGGTGGGGGCGGTGAGAGAGAAGTGAGGGGGACGTGGTGGGAGGTAAGGGGGAAGTGGGGGGTTGTCGCTCCTGTAATTAGATCGATCTCGTACAGTCATTAAATGACCCCCTCACACTAGGGAAGGGGGATGGATGAGGGGAGGATGAGGGGGAGGGGAAGAAGATGATGAGGGGAGGGGAAGAAGAGGATGAGGGGGAAGGAAAGATGAGGGGAGGGGAAGGATGAGGGGAGGAAAAGAATGAGGAGGGAGGGGAAACGGAGAAGGGAAGGGATGGGGAAGGTGAAGGGAAGAATGATACCAAGATATGGCCAGTGTTTTTATCCACGAGGACGGCACCTTGATTTACCAAACTTATTACTTTGGCAAGGCACAAGATTCTGCTTTATTGACTACTACTCTTTGTTTTACTCGCTGAAGAAAAAAAACAAAGCTCCTGGAGAGCGAAACGTTGCCACAATAAAATGCCCCATCAGCTACACTTATGTCCTCTCACCTAACATACTGTCGGTAATTCTACCAACATAATTACAATTTATTCCTACTAGTCCCTCTTCCATCTGTTTACCTGGTTTTACGAGCTGTCACTTCATGATCGCATTTGTTAAATGACTTACCCAAGTCCGTGTAGGCTACATATATATGGGAGTTAATTTTGTTATGATGGTCCAGTGGTCGTGTCGAGGGTAATATTGCCCTTCTACAGCCATGTTCACTTCGTCATGCCCTTCTACAGCCATGTTCACTTGGTGATGCCCATCTACAGCCATGTTCACTTGGTGATGCCCATCTACAGCCATGTTCACTTGGTGATGCCCATCTACAGCCATGTTCACTTGGTGATGCCCATCAACAGCCATGTTCACTTGGTGATGCCCATCTACAGCCATGTTCACTTGGTGATGCCCATCAACAGCCATGTTCACTTGTGATGCCCATCTACAGCCATGTTCACTTGGTGATGCCCATCAACAGCCATGTTCACTTGGTGATGCCCATCAACAGCCATGTTCACTTGGTGATGCCCATCTACAGCCATGTTCACTTGTGATGCCCATCTACAGACATGTTCACTTGGTGATGCCCATCTACAGCCATGTTCACTTGGTGATGCCCATCTACAGACATGTTCACTTGGTGATGCCCATCTACAGCCATGTTCACTTGGTGATGCCCATCAACAGCCATGTTCACTTGGTGATGCCCATCTACAGCCATGTTCACTTGGTGATGCCCATAAACAGCCATGTTCACTTGGTGATGCCCATCAACAGCCGTGTTCACTTGGTGATGCCCATCAACAGCCATGTTCACTTGGTGATGCCCATCAACAGCCATGTTCACTTGGTGATGCCCATCTACAGCCATGTTCACTTGGTGATGCCCATCAACAGCCATGTTCACTTGGTGATGCCCATCAACAGCCATGTTCACTTGGTGATGCCCATCAACAGCCGTGTTCACTTGGTGATGCCCATCAACAGCCATGTTCACTTGGTAATGCCCATCAACAGCCATGTTCACTTGGTGATGCCCATCAACAGCCATGTTCACTTGATGCCCATCAACAGCCATGTTCACTTGATGCCCATCAACAGCCATGTTCACTTAGTGATGCCCATCAACAGCCGTGTTCACTTGGGTTGTGTTGGACATAATTCTCCATAAAGTCGGTAATGTCTGTCTGTGTTTCACCGGCAACCTCTTAAATTATTTTATGACGTGACGTTGATGTCGCTCCTGCGTATTTTTTGCCAAAGCTCTACTGCCGTCACTTTTCGTAAGCTCTGGGATTTCTAAGAAAAAGCTTAAGCTCTTTCTCAGGAGAATACCGAGTGCTTGAGCAAGTGGTATTATGCACTTAGAGTATTCCACAAATCATCCCCTGGTGCTCACATATGATTTGTAGAGCAAAGGTAATGAAAAAAAAAATACTTGCATCTTCAACCCTCCTGTCGTTTAGCATATTGTTACCGCGAGGAGGGGGGGGGTGTTCATGGAGGGTGTTCCTGGAGGGTGTTCTTGGAGGGTGTTCCTGGAGGGTGTTCCTGGAGGGTGTTCCTGGAGGGTGTTCTTGGAGGGTGTTCCTGGAGGGTGTTCCTGGAGGGTGTTCCTGGAGGGTGTTCCTGGAGGGTGTTCTTGGAGTGTGTTCCTGGAGGATGTTCCTGGAGGGTGTTCCGGGGGTCAGCGCCCGGTCCATGACAAGGCTGAACACCGATTCACACTTTTTCAAAAATATCGTCGGAATACAAGACAATTGTTTTTAGCAGAGTGGTGTACCAATGTACGAACCAGAGAAATTATATACGATTAAAAAAATCCTGAAGACGGGATACCACGAGCCTAATGTCTTCCTGTAGCTACAAATACTGTAGGTAAACACACACAGTGGAGGCAGGTCCATACATAGCTTTAAGAAGAGGTACGATTAAAGCTCTTGGAGCCGGGAGAAAGTGGACGTAGTAGCGACCAACGAAGAGGTGAGGTCAGGAGGCAAGACTCGATCCCTTCAACCACAAATAGGTGAGTACACATACACACATGGGGCCAAGAGCTGTGAATCGACCCCTGCAACCACAACTAGGTGAGTACACACACACAAGCTTGAATATCGTGTTTTATTGTCCCCCCCCCTCCCTAAGTAGCACCACCACAACTGTCCAACTATTTAACCACCTCCGCAAAACTGCCCACCGCCTGTGACCCTTCCCAAGAAATCCACAAACGAGCCGAGACAAACAACAACAAAGTAACAAGCAACAAACAGCAGAGAGGAAGGAAGGAAAATATAAGAAAACTTCTGGAGCGGTTCAAAGCGACCGCTGGACCAAGAAGGTCGCTCGCTCAAACATATTTCTTCTCCAGGACTGATATAAAACATGCTACAACAATTGAAATATATATATATATATTTTTTACTACTATCGAAATTTCAAGGATTCGTTGGTGTCTTCTTGAGGTGCGATGCTTCGTGTCTGGTCAAGTAGCTGTTACTTCTGTTCCGTGTCTGGTTAAGCAGCTGTTACTTCTGCTCCGTGTCTGGTCAAGTAGCTATTACTTCTGTTCCGTGTCTGGTTAAGCAGCTGTTACTTCTGCTCCGTGTCTGGTCAAGTAGCTGTTACTTGCTGTGTCTGTCCTGCGTGTCTGGTCAAGTAGCTGTTACTTCTGCTGCGTGTCTTTGGTCAAGCAGCTGTTACTTCTGCTGCGTGTCTGGTCAAGTAGCTGTTACTTCTGCTGCGTGTCTGGTCAAGTAGCTGTTACTTCTGCTCCGTGTCTGGTCAAGTAGCTGTTACTTCTGCTGCGTGTCTGGTCAAGCAGCTGTTACTTCTGCTGCGTGTCTGGTCAAACAGCTGTTACTTCTGCTGCGTGTCTGGTCAAGTAGCTGTTACTTCTGCTGCGTGTCTGGTCAAGCAGCTGTTACTTCTGCTCCGTGTCTGGTCAAGTAGCTGTTACTTCTGCTCCGTGTCTGGTCAAGTAGCTGTTACTTCTGCTGCGTGTCTGGTCAAGCAGCTGTTACTTCTGCTCCGTGTCTGGTCAAGTAGCTGTTACTTCTGCTGCGTGTCTGGTCAAGCAGCTGTTACTTCTGCTGCGTGTCTGGTCAAGCAGCTGTTACTTCTGCTCCGTGTCTGGTCAAGCAGCTGTTACTTCTGCTCCGTGTCTGGTCAAGCAGCTGTTACTTCTGCTGCGTGTCTGGTCAAGTAGCTGTTACTTCTGCTGCGTGTCTGGTCAAGTAGCTGTTACTTCTGCTGCGTGTCTGGTCAAGCAGCTGTTACTTCTGCTGCGTGTCTGGTCAAGCAGCTGTTACTTCTGCTGCGTGTCTGGTCAAGTAGCTGTTACTTCTGCTGCGTGTCTGGTCAAGCAGCTGTTACTTCTGCTGCGTGTCTGGTCAAGCAGCTGTTACTTCTGCTGCGTGTCTGGTCAAGTAGCTGTTACTTCTGCTGCGTGTCTGGTCAAGTAGCTGTTACTTCTGCTGCGTGTCTGGTCAAGCAACTGGTACTTCTGCTGCGTGTCTGGTCAAGCAGCTGTTACTTCTGCTGCGTGTCTGGTCAAGCAGCTGGTACTTCTGCTGCGTGTCTGGTCAAGCAGCTGGTACTTCTGCTGCGTGTCTGGTCAAGCAGCTGGTACTTCTGCTGCGTGTCTGGTCAAGCAACTGGTACTTCTGAAGCAACAGTCCTGGCAGCATTTATACAGATTCTTTACATGCAGTTTCCAGCACAATTCTAGGTTAGGTTAGGTTAGGTTAGAGTAGGGTAGATTAGGTTAGGTTAGGGTATAATAGATTACGTTAGGGTAGGGTAGGGTAGGGTAGGGTAGGGTAAGGTAGGTTAAGTTAGGTTAAGTTAGGGTATTGTAGGTTAGGTTAAGTTAGGTTAGGTTAGGGTAGGGTAGGGTAAGGTAGGTTAAGTTAGGTTAGGTGCGAACGGTAAACAGACAGCCTTCAACATTTCATTGTTTTACATAAGTGACGAGATAACTGTTGGTCCCGAGTGCTGTCGGTTGGGAACACTCTTGAGTGACCTGCCAGGTCACTCTGATTTCGCCATTAAAAACCTCATTAATGCCCCATTAAATTCTCCATCAAAACCCCCATGAAAATCCCATTAAAAATCCATTAAAATCCCTCATTAATTCCCATTAAATCCCTATTAAAAACCCCATTAAAATCCCTATTAAAACCCCATTAAAATCCCAATTGTAAGTCTCTGACCTCACTGGCTTCTGCTAGGTCACCTAGCAAGTCCCCTCTTGTGTTTGCCTTATTGTTTGTCTTCCCCGGGGGATCAACATTCTCCCCCCCTTTCCCCTCCCTCTCCCACCTCTCTCCCCGTCTGACCTCACCAGAAGACTCACCCTGGGGCAGGAGAAAGGGAAGCAGGACGAACCAGCTGCTGGGAGGACGACTAAGGGTAGGGTGGGTACTGGGTAGTAACCCCACAGTCCTTTCTTCCCCTCCCCGGAGGTAAGGGGGGGTTCAGGACACAGTAAAGCCTCCGGGCAGGTAATTGCCGTTGACTAACCCACCAAAAAGCCTCACGGATTTACCCGTACTGACAATATTGCTTGTTAGAGATCAATAGTCTGGTTCATGGCTTTGTGATTTGTACACACGACGTGCTCTTCATTCCTCTTTATTACTTTTCTTTCCTCTCCTTCTAATCTGCTTCCTTCTCCTCCTCCATTTTCTTCATTCTCCTATTCCATCTTCCTCATACTCCTCCTTCATCTTCCTCATACTCCTCCTCCTTCAGGGTCAAAGTACAGCCAATAATACGCGATAGGAAGTGAATCAACTGAGAAGACTAACTTTAGAAGGAGGAGGAGGAGCAGGAGACGACGACGAAGACGACGAGGAGGAGGGTAAAAAAGAAAAAAAGTCCCTCTGGACGTGGTCCAGAGCCCCGCTGGGGTCTTAAGACCCCCCGAGGGGCCCTCCTGGACGTGGCCCTGGACGCTGCTGGGGAACTCTGAACCTCACTTTGCTAGCAGGACCCCTTTATGGGCCGGCTGGACGTAGTCCTGAGCCCCGCTGAGGTCTTAAGACCCCCCCGGGGGGCCCGCTGGACGTGGCCCTGGATCATGCTGGGAGCCCAGTGGACATGGCAAGGGAGGGTGGACAAGTGAGACATATATAGAGAGATACACTGGTTGTAATCCTCACAAATCCTCGCCAACACCATCCTGGTGATTCTTGTTATCCTGCAGCTTCCTTCATCCCTCCATCCTTCCCCCTCCCTCCCTCTAACTACATCCCTTCCTTCCCTCATTCCATCTCTCTCCCCTCACTCCTTCTTCCCTTCCTTCCCCCTTCAACCCATCTCTCCCTTCCCCTCATCCCTTCTCTTTTCTCGTTTCGTCCCTTCTCTAAACTGACTCCATCTCTCCCCACCAGCAGCAACAGCCTGGTTGACCAGGCAAGCACCAGACAAGCCTGGCCCATGGCCGGGCTCTGAGAGTAGAAAGACTCTCGGAACTCATCAAAGGTATATCCGCTTCCCTCATGGATTTTAAGGGTGAGCCGAAGGTAACTCTCAGTACTGACAGTCGCTCTTACCTCAGCCTCCAGCTTGGAGCTCACTCCTCTAATTACCTGCAAAAAAGACAAGATACGTTTAGTAGCAATCAGTGAAGAGGCGGGCCAGGAGCTATGAATAGACCCCTGCAACCACAAATAGGTGAGTACAAATAGGTGAGTACACACACACACACACGAAAATTTGTGTATGCAATAATTTCGCAAAAATCATTCTGAACCTAACGAAAAATATATATTTCATTGTGTTTGTTTATTATTAAATTATTGTAAACTTATCTAAAATATATTTAGTTGGATTAGGCTAAATTAAATTGCGCTTTTATAATAAGGTTAGGTAAGTTTTCTAAGGTGCTTTTGGTACAAAATTATTAATTTTTACATTAACATAAATGAAAAAATATATCTTTAAACGTATAAGAGAAAATTTTAGAAAGGACTTAATTTTAAATGAGTTCTTGCTAATTGACTAATTTTACCTATTCGGCATGACACAAAAACATACATACATATATATCAATAACAACACTGCGCTAGCCAGGGTTCGAACCCATGTTGTACTGGCCCGTCATTGTGAGCTGTGCCAGTACAACATGGGTTTGAACCCTGGCTAGCGCAGTGTTGCTATTGATCAATACCACTCGGGAAGTGGAACAGAATTCTTCCTCCGTAAGCCATGCGTGTCGTAAGAGGCGACTAAAATGCCGGGAGCAAGGGGCTAGTAACCCCTTCTGTAAATATTACTAAATGTAAAAGGAGAAACTTTCGTTTTCCTTTTGGGCCACCCGCCTCGGTGGGCCACCCTGCCTCGGTGGGCCACCCTGCCTCGGTGGGCCACCCCGCCTCGGTGGGCCACCCCGCCTCGGTGGGCTACCCTGCCTCGGTGGGCCACCCCGCCTCGGTGGGCCACCCTGCCTCGGTGGCCACCATGCCTCGGTGGGAAACGGCCGACGTGTTGAAAAATATATATATATATATATATATATATATATATATATATATATATATATATATATATATATATATATATATATATATATATATGTCGTGCTGATTAGGTAAAACTTCCGATTTTGGCTTAAATAGCAACGTTCATCTTGCCATATAAGACAAGTGAAAATTTGTGTATGCAATAATTTCACCAAAATCATTCTGAACCTAACGAAAAAAATATATTTCATTGTGTTTGTTTATTATTAAATTAATGTTAACGTATCTAAAATATATTTAGTTGGGTTAGGCTAAATTAAATTGCGCTTGTTGTAATAAGGTTAGGTAGGTTTTAAAAGTTTCTCTTGGTACAAAATTATAAATTCTTACATTAACATAAATGAAAAAAATATATTTTTAAACGCATAAGAATTTTTTTTAAATAGGACTTAATTTTAAATTAGTTCTTGCTAATTGACCAGTTTTACCTAATCGGCACGACATATATATATATATATATATATATATATATATATATATATATATATATATATATATATATATATATATATATATATATATATATATATATACACAAAAACAAAATCACTGTGAAAAAATAGTGAACTTCCAAGCTCTTTCGTGATTTCTCAAATTATCAAGAACCTATAAGAATAACAGAACAGCTGAACGTTTATAAGGCCGATATAACACCTCACCCAAACAGATGAGGTGCTATCTCGGCCTTATAAGTGTACTCGCCTGTAATTGCACCTCACCTGTCGATACTAGGTCGGTCACTCTTCCTGCTCCATGAGCTTTATCACACCTCTTCTTAAAGCCATGTATGGATCCTGCCTCCACTACATCACTTCCCAGACTATTCCACTTCCTGACCACTCTGTGACTGAAGAAATACTTCCTAACATCCCTGTGACTCATCTGAGTCTTCAACTTTCAATTGTGACCCCTTGTTGCTGTGTCCCATCTCTGGAACATCCTGTCTCTGTCCACCTTGTCGATTCCTCTCAGTATTTTATGTCGTTATCATATCCCTCCTATCTCACCTGTCCTCCAGTGTCGTCAGGTCGATTTCCTTTAACCTCTCCTCGTAGGACATGTCCCTGTGAACTGTTGCAAATCTTTGCACTTTCTCTAGTTTCCTTACATGTTTGGCTAGGTGTGGGTTCCAAACTGGTGCTGCATACTCTAATATGGGCCTAACGTACAAGGTGTACAGGGTTCTGAACGATTCCTTATTAAGATGTCGGAATGCTGTTCTTAGGTTTGCTAGGCGCCCGTATGCTGCAGCAGTTATTTGGTTGATGTGCGCCTCAGGAGATGTGCCCGGTGTTATACTCACCCCAAGATCTTTTTCTTTGAGTGAGGTTGTAGTCTCTGGTCCCCTAGACTGTACTTCGTCTGCGGTCTTCTTTGTCCTTGTGTACGTGTGTGGTATTACCTTTCTTCTTCTTCTTCTTCTTATTATTATTATTATTATTATTATTCATTATAATTATTCATCACAGTAATAAGGTTATTCAAGCCTATTTGCTTTATTGGAGCATGGTTCCTGGTGCCTGGCAGCGGCAGCAGGTGTTCCCTGGTCCCTGGTCAATAAAGACAGACAGGAAAGCCTAATACATCACACCTAAGAGTACTTAATTACCTCACCTGCTAATTAATTCCAAACAGGCAACACATAGTGCTACCTCATTATGTGACCGTAATTGAAAGATGTGGGCAGGGGGGAGGGGGAAGAGGAAGGGGGAGAGGGTGGGGTGTCTTAATAAATATTTCATATATTGAGTTTTATTTCTGAAGTCTCCCCTTCAGACACCTTAAGTCTCGTTCAGACATCCCTAAAAATATATACAACATCAACTGACTTATACAGGTCAAGTACCATGTCAAGTACCGTGTCAAGTACCTTGTCAAGTACCGTGTCAAGTACCATGTCAAGTACCGTGTCAAGTACCGTGTCAAGTACCGTGTCACTCAGCAAGCAGAGTCAGTCAGTGTCTTAAGCCAGATGCCGTGTCTGGTTATTAAGGAAGTTATTACCGTAACAAGCCACAAGCCAACTGCGCTCTCTCTCTCTCTCTCTCTCTCTCTCTCTCTCTCTCTCTCTCTTCTCTCTCTCTCTCTCTCTCTCTTTCTCTCTCTCTCTCTTTCTCTCTCTCTCTTCAAACACCTACTTAGCACACTATACCAGGATCACTAGCACATGTCTCTCAGTTTAATCACGAGAGAGAGAGAGAGAGAGAGAGAGAGAGAGAGAGAGAGAGAGAGAGAGAGAGAGAGAGAGAGAGAGGCTATTAGGTCCAAAGTTGCCACAATGACGCACAAAAATGTTTAAACAAGACCGTTCAGCCCATCCAGGGTACAGGTCCAGGACCAGACCATCCAGGGTGTAACAGTACAGGTCCAGGACCAGACCATCCTGAGTGTAACAGTACAGGTCCAGGACCAGACCATCCTGAGTGTAACAGTACAGGTCCAGGACCAGACCATCCAGGGTGTAACAGTACAGGTTCAGGACCAAACCATCCAGGGTGTAACAGTACAGGTCCAGGACCTACCCATCTAGGGTGTAACAGTACAGGTCCAGGACCAGACCATCCAGGGTGTAACAGTACATGTCCAGGACCAGACCATCCAATGTGTAACAGTACAGGTTCAGAACCAAACCATCCAGGGTGTAACAGTACAGGTCCAGGACCTAGCCATCTAGGGTGTAACAGTACAGGTCCAGGACCAGACCATCCAGGGTGTAACAGTACAGGTCCAGGACCAGACCATCCAGGGTGTAACAGTACAGGTTCAGGACCAAACCATCCAGGGTGTAACAGTACAGGTCCAGGACCTAGCCATCTAGGGTGTAACAGTACAGGTCCAGGACCAGACCATCCAGGGTGTAACAGTACAGGTTCAGGACCAAACCATCCAGGGTGTAACAGTACAGGTCCAGGACCTAGCCATCTAGGGTGTAACAGTACAGGTCCAGGACCAAACCATCCAGGGTGTAACAGTACAGGTCCAGGACCAGACCATCCAGGGTGTAACAGTACAGGTTCAGGACCAAACCATCCAGGGTGTAACAGTACAGGTCCAGGACCTAACCATCTAGGGTGTAACAGTACAGGTCCAGGACCAGACCATCCAGGTGTAACAGTACAGGTTCAGGACCAAACCATCCAGGGTGTAACAGTACAGGTCCAGGACCTAACCATCTAGGGTGTAACAGTACAGGTCCAGGACCAGACCATCCAGGGTGTAACAGTACAGGTTCAGGACCAAACCATCCAGGGTGTAACAGTACAGGTCCAGGACCTAACCATCTAGGGTGTAACAGTACAGGTCCAGGACCAGACCATCCAGGGTGTAACAGTACAGGTTCAGGACCAGACCATCCAGGGTGTAACAGTACAGGTCCAGGACCAAACCATCCAGGGTGTAACAGTACAGGTCCAGGACCAGACCATCCAGGGTGTAACAGTACAGGTTCAGGACCAGACCATCCAGGGTGTAACAGTACAGTTCCAGGACCAAACCATCCAGGGTGTAACAGTACAGGTCCAGGACCAGACCATCCAGGGTGTAACAGTACAGGTCCAGGACCAGACCATCCTTGACATGAGTGGAGGAAGGAAGGTGGTAAGGCAGGAAGCAGGGATGGAAAGGAGGAAGGAAGAAAAGAAGCAGGAAGGAAAGGCAAGGAGGGAAGAAAGGGAGGGACTAAAGCAGTATCAAGGAAAGGAGAGAAGGAAGTAAAGGAAGGAAAGAAGGAAGAAAGAATGCAAACTGCGCTACAGTCACGCAACAGAATGTTCCGAGCAACAGAACTGTTACTGCAACAGTGACGTCAACGGGTAACAACGCATCTCAGCAACAGACAACAGGAGCTAAGGAGCGTAAGACAGAAACAGCAGCAGACACTACTGTCAGAGTGGACAGCAACGACAGCAGAAGACACCGCTGTCAAAGTAGACAGCATCAGCAACAGAAGCAGACACGGCCGTCAAAGCTGACAGCAGCAGAGTGCCAAGTCAAGGCCACACTAACAATGTGTGTCAACGCCTCAATTAACGCAGTAACCTCCTTAAAAGCAATTAACCGAGTGTGTGCCAATACAGTGGCACTGCAGGTGGCACTATGATGGACACTTGTTGACAACACTCAGTGCCACTCCTGGCACTGCAGGTGTCACTGTGATGACACTTGTTGACAACACTCAGTGGCACTCCTGGCACTGCAGGTGGCACTATGATGGACACTTGTTGACAACACTCAGTGCCACTCCTGGCACTGCAGGTGGCACTGTGATGACACTTGTTGACAACACTCAGTGGCACTCCTGGCCCTACATGTGGCACTCTGGTGAACACTGACAACACTCTCAACAACAACACATTTGAACCAAACATTAAGAAAATATCTTACATATAAAAACAATTGCCGGCAGACGAACAAATCCTGAAAACTGTCTTGAATAGATTATTTTTAAAAAGAAAATAGAGACGCCATAAATGTCCAACGAAATCCTAAAAAAAGAAAGTCTGGTGTCAGTGTAGTGTCAGTATAGTGTCAGTATGGTGTCAGTGTAGTGTCAATATAGTGTCAGTATGGTGTCATTGTATTGTCAATATAGTGTCAGTATGAGTCAGTATGGTGTCAGTGTGGTGTCAATATAGTGTCAGTATGAGTCAGTATGGTGTCAGTGTAGTGTCAATATAGTGTCAGTATGGTGTCAGTGTAGTGTCAATACGATGTCAATATAATGTCAGCATAAGTCAGTGTAGTCAGTATTAGTGTGATGTTAGTATGAGTTAGCGTGGCCTAAGTATGAGTCAGTGTAGTGTCAGTATATTGCCAATATCAGTCAGTATACTGTCAGTTTAAGTCGGTGTAAAGTCAGTATGAGTCAGTAGTGTCAATATGAATTAGTATTGTATCAATATGAGTCAGTGTAGCATCCGTATGTAGTATGAGTCATTGTGGTGTCAGAATGAATCAGTGTAGTGTCAGTATAAGTCAGTGTACCTACCTGGAGGGTGTTCCGGAGGTCAACGCCCCCCGCGGTCCGGTCTATGACCAGGCCTCCCGCTGGATCAGGGCCTGATCAACCAGGCTGTTACTGCTGGACGCAGCACGTAGCCCAACGTACGAGCCACAGCCTGGATAGTCGGGTATAGCGTCAGCATGAGTCAGTGGTGTTGCGTCAAGGGGGGGGGATGAGGGGTGGCCACTTCCCTAGACGGAACAGGTTGACGCAACACCATTAAATAAACATGTACTCTCACACACCCTTGGCGCAGGAGCTGCATAATGTACATGGGAGGTGTGCAACACTCTTCAGAACGGTCCCGAGCGCGTGTCCTGGACATGCGTGTCCAAGTCATGCCTCTCCACACCATATATAAAAGACACGGGGTGAAATTTGACTCAACGCCATAAAAAAGAGGAATTATTGACCTCTCTTCACGACACACGAAGATTACATTTCAGATTTCACCACCGAAGTGGCTAGTGTATTGTGCCCCCCATACCCATCCTGTGGCCGGGCCTGGCCTGGCTTCCAGAGTAGCTAAACTCTCGAAACTCTTCAAAGGTAAGGTAGCGTAAGAACATATGGATAGACAGTAGGCCTAGGAACTTGGCCCCGAGAGGATTAACAGAAGTACATCTGGATTTATATCAACAGTTCACTTATCTGTCGCAAGAAAATTTAGGAAATTTGCTTGCGATATCTGGTATCTTATTTCCATTAATAAGATACCTTGACATATCACATTGGTTATTATACTGTCCATCTCTATATTCCTCAATGAGTGTACAATGAAGCACACAGTGTTCAAGACAGTGACCATAGGACTGGTCACATACTTTGCTTGTATATTCTGTGTGTCTGCCAAACTACTGGAAGTACTTGTAACAAGACTAAGCCTGGCTACTACATCAGTCAGTACTTGTAACCAAGCCTAAGCCTGGCTACTACATCAGCCAGTACTTGTAACCAAGCCAAAGCCTGGCTACTACATCAGCCAGTACTTGTAACAAGCCTAAGCCTAGCTACTACATCAGTCAGTACTTGTAACCAAGCCAAAGCCTGGCTACTAAATCATCAGCCAGTACTTGTAACCAAGCCAAAGCCTGGCTACTGAATCATCAGTCAGTACTTGTAACCAAGCCAAAGCCTGGCTACTGAATCATCAGTCAGTACTTGTAACCAAGCCAAAGCCTGGCTACTGAATCATCAGTCAGTACTTGTAACCAAGCCAAAGCCTGGCTACTACATCAGCCAGTACTTGTAACAAGCCTAAGCCTGGCTACTACATCAGCCAGTACTTGTAACCAAGCCAAAGCCTGGCTACTACATCAGTCAGTACTTGTAACCAAGCCAAAGCCTGGCTACTACATCAGCCAGTACTTGTAACCAAGCCTAAGCCTGGCTACTACATCAGCCAGTACTTGTAACCAAGCCTAAGCCTGGCTACTACATCAGCCAGTACTTGTAACCAAGCCAAAGCCTGGCTACTACATCAGCCAGTACTTGTAACCAAGCCAAAGCCTGGCTACTACATCAACCAGTACTTGTAACCAAGCCTAAGCCTGGCTACTACATCAGCCAGTACTTGTAACCAAGCCAAAGCCTGGCTACTACATCAGCCAGTACTTGTAACCAAGCCAAAGCCTGGCTACTACATCAGCAGTACTTGTAACCAAGCCAAGCCTGGCTACTACATCAGCCAGTACTTGTAACCAAGCCAAAGCCTGGCTACTACATCAGCCAGTACTTGTAACCAAGCCAAAGCCTGGCTACTACATCAGCCAGTACTTGTAACCAAGCCTAAGCCTGGCTACTACATCAGCCAGTACTTGTAACCAAGCCTAAGCCTGGCTACTACATCAGCCAGTACTTGTAACCAAGCCAAAGCCTGGCTACTACATCAGCCAGTACTTGTAACCAAGCCAAAGCCTGGCTACTAAATCATCAGTCAGTACTTGTAACCAAGCCTAAGCCTGGCTACTACATCAGCCAGTACTTGTAACCAAGCCAAAGCCTGGCTACTACATCAGCCAGTACTTGTAACCAAGCCTAAGCCTGGCTACTACATCAGTCAGTACTTGTAACCAAGCCAAAGCCTGGCTACTATAACATCAGTCTGTTCACATTGCAAGTTGCTCCATAAACGTACTTATCTACGTTCATGTTATAGTGAGTGACAGATCTATCTACCCAGGTTTCTGAAAAGAAAAGATTTAAAATGAAGTCATAAGTAACCCCCATCCCCGCCGACAAGACATTCAGTCCCACCCCCTCTCAAAATTTACGGGCCAGAGTGCCAGTGCCTCACCCCCTCCCCCTCGAACCCCGAGGCCTGATAACACAGGCACCGACATTAGGATTAAAAATATGACTTTTGATTACAGAAGCCGAACAGTAATTTACGGAGGAGCGGCCAGAGTGAGACGATGCCACGGGGTGATGAAGTGTACTCTGCAGCCTGGCACTAAGATCCAAATGTGGCACTCTGAGGTCTGCCTCTGAGAGTGTGGCACTCTGAGGTCTGCCTCTTAGTGTGGCGCTCTGAGGTCTGCCTCTGAGAGTGTGGCACTCTGAGGTCTGCTTCTGAGAGTGTAGCACTCTGAGGTCTGCCTCTTAGTGTGGCGCTCTGAGGTCTGTCTCTTAGTGTGGCGCTCTGAAAACTGCTTCTAAGAGTGTGGCACTCCGAGGGCTGCCTCTTAGAGTGGCACTCTGAAAACTGCTTCTAAGAGTGTGGCACTCCGAGGGCTGCCTCTTAGAGTGGCACTCTGAGGCAGTTTCCTAATACCGGCACTATGTTGGGTTACAACATGGGCTCCGGCCATACATCCCACATTTTTACATCGACACTACGGCACCAGCTGCCAGATGGCTCAGAAGGCAGAGGATGGAGGGAGGAAGGGAGGGATAATAGGGAGGGAGGGAAGGTGAGGAGGGACACGGAAGATAACATATGGTAGAGGAGGGCAGCATATAGTACTGTTCCAGGAGAGAACAGTGTTCCAGGAAAAGATGTATCCCTGGCAGCGAGAATAGAAGTATCCTTGGCAGTGAGAACAGATGTATCCCTGGCAGTGAGAACAGATGTATCACTGGCAATGAGAACAGATGTATCCCTGGCAATGAGAATAGAGGCATCCCTGGCGAACAGATGTATCCCTGGAAGTAAGAGGTGAAGTATCCCTGGTAGTGAGAACAGAGGTATCCCTGGCAGTGAGAGGTAAAGAGGGATACATAAAGAATGGAACAGTAGCAGCTGCCAAGGAACATAAATATTAAATGACCACAAACAGCAAACAATGGCCTTCACCCCGTCCGCCCACCCACCCCGTCCGCCCACCCACCACGACCGCCCACCCATACCACCCACCCCGCCCGCTCACCCACCCTCGCCCACGACACAACCAACTGCCACCTCGCCCATGGGTAATAAACACCCGCCCACTCCCCACCCATGGGTCATACACCCAGCTGCTTTTAAACCCGCCCCCACCCACGGCACAAAGCACTACCACCCAAAACCCCTCCACCCCATGTTACCCCTCCTAAGTTAACCTCCACCCACCACCTAAACTTCAAACAGTACCATCCCCTTCCCAGCACTCCACCTCCCCCTCCCTCCACCTCACCAACCTCTCCCTCTACCCCACCTGCCCCACCAAACATCCCAAACCTCCACCACCTGGAAGGTATTCCGGGAGATAAACGCCCCAGTGGCCCGGTCCCAAAAAAGGCCTTCCTGTGGATCAGGGCCTGATCAACCAGGCTGTTACTGCTGGCCTCACGCAGACCAACGGACGAACAACACCACAGGAAACTATCCAGTTCCCTCTTGAAGATATTTGGGGGTCTATTGGTAATCCCCTTATGTATGACGGAAGACTTGAATAGTCTTGGGTCCCTTACACTTACTGTCTTGCTCTCCGTGTATACATGACACTCTTGCTTCCGTACGGAGAAATTATGATGTATCTTCCTCGCCTGCTTTCCAAGTTTTCCATAGCGGAGTAACTGAAATTTGGAGAAGAAAAGAGGAAAAGGAGAAAAGAGGATAAGAGTAAAAGAACAGAGGAAGAGAAAAGGAGGCGGCGAAGAAAATATGAAGAGAAGAAAAGAGGAAGAGAACAGAGAAGCAGAAAAGAGGAAGAAGAGAGAAGCAAAAAGGAGGTGCAGAAGAGGATAAAAGGAAAAGAGAAGAAAAATGAAGTGGAGAAGAAAAGAAGAGAAGAAAAAAAGGGGGAGAAGGAGGTCACAGCCTGGCTGGCAAAGTGTCCTCCACTCTTCCGTCCTCTCACTTCTCTATTTCCTCCAGTTAGTCTTCCTTGATTTTCTCACCTCCCATCTCCCCTTACACTGGTTTCCCCTCTCATTTTGTACCCACTGGTTATTCTCTCAATTAATCCTGGTTTCCTCTCTCCCTCTCTTCAGTAATAATATTGCCTTCCTCCTCTGCCCTCTCTCAATCCCCTTCCCTCCCTGCTTCTCTTATTCCCTCCCATTCACTTCAGCTACTCTCTCTCTATGGTTACAATATATATATATATATATATATATATATATATATATATATATATATATATATATACTATATATATAAGCATGTACGTGTGTCTATCAGTTAACTATTGAGTGGATGTGTCCCACAATACCTCTGGTTCGGTGTTTTGTGTGGAGAACTATCACATATTTTACTAAATTCGGCATAAATAACGTCGCACGCTATTGTTGTCAACGGCTTCTCTCCAACACTGCAATGTTATATTCAACGGAAAAAATCTGTAGTATAGAATACCATTAACTGTTGTATAGAGCGGAAGATTAATGCGAGAGACTGCAGAGTGGTCATGTTAGATCTTATGTTCATGGATCACAACAATGTTGCTGTCACCACTACCTACCTACCTACCTACCTGCCTGCAGGGTGGTAGGTAGTTTGGTAGGTTAATATGTAGGTACGTAGGTTAGTATGTAGGTAGGTAGGTAGGTAGGTAGGTAGGTAGGTTAGTATGTAGGTAGGTTAGTATGTAGGTAGGTAGGTTAGTATGTAGGTAGGTAGGTTACTAGGTAGGTAGGTAGGTAGGTAGGTAGGTAGGTAGGTAGGTAGGTAGGTTGGCAGGTAGGTTGGTAGGCAGGTAGGTAGGTAGGTTGTTAAGTAGGTTGGCAGGCAGGCAGGCAGGTAGGCTGGATAACTAGAACCTTCAAAGCTAGAGATGACCAGCCAGTGATGAACCTCTTTTAAGAAGCTTCTTCTCTCTAGACGAGTGTCGCCATATCAACAAAACCAGGATAGAACTGAATAACAATAACTTCTGGCATAGTAACAGAGAGTATTTCTATAACTCCCACAAATAAGGAAGCCACAACTTCAACCAACCAAACAACTTCCCAGATTATCGCTGATAAAGAAATAATGCGTCTTCACATATCAATAATTTTTTTTCTAACCATTTTTTTGCCTCAGTTGCTTAATAACTATATTGGTGAATTAAAACAAAATAAGGAATATAGGAATTGTTTACAGTATACCAACACCACATAAACCGTACCATCATTATCAAGGCGAAATTATTATCCGATGAAATATGAAATTTCCGATAACTCGACTTTGAAAAAGAATCGCAGAAAAACAAAGTTTCAAAACCAAAATACTCCTTGAACTATTTATGCAATATTTTTAATAAAAAAAATCATTTTTTATTAATTTTTTTTTTTTTTTGTTCCAGCCAGGAAAAGACCTCGAAGCCTTGCAGGTGAATTTACGTATCAGAAAAATGCACAGAAACCTTCAATGTCAGTGTAATTCAGTCAAGAACCTAAATTATTGTAGATGCTTGAAGTACCTTCAATACTCCCTTGAATGTAGGCGAGAAAGGTACATCATAATTTACACCAGGAAAATACTAAAGAATTGGTTCCAAATCTACACGTTGAAATTAGTCCTTATGAGAGCAAGAAGCCAGGCAAAAAAACACCTCAGGTGAAAAGTAATATATAACTCAATAAATGTAATGGGACCAAGATTGTTGAACACGTTCCCCTCATACATAAGAGGGACTAACAGACTTCTGGCCGTCTTCAAGACGAAAATTAAGAAGTTCCTCAAATCAGCTCCTGATCAGCTGAGCTTTGGTGTCTCCGTTGGTCTGAATGAGAGTGGCACAAACAGCCTACTTGATCAAGACAGCAACCAGGCCTGATCTAGGACCTGGCCGTGAGGGAGAGGGGTGACCTTCACCCACACCTCCTCTCCTATCTTTTCTCCTCTTCCACCTTTTCCTCTCTTCTTCCCCTTCCGTTTCTCTCCCCTCCCCCCCCCTCCCCGCTGCGCCACCGTCCAAATATTACACTACCTTTGTATCACATTATTTCCACCAATAATGAAGCCTTCAGTCGATCATTGTCACGAGTTTCATACGTCCGTAAGGACCAGAGGTTCCTTGGTTCACTATGAGAGTTCCGTCCATACGAGTGCTTGTTGGTCAGCATGCTGCTGGCCCTAACTGCCTGTGTCCCTTAGCTAATGAAGTCATCAAGAGACGAAGTTTTAACGGAGGGGAGGGGAATGGGGGAGGGGAATGGGGGAGGGGAAACAGGGGAAGGAAAAGGTAGGAGGAAGTAGAAAAATTATATTATAAATTTATTGTTATAGTTGCATTTTCTGTATGACAATAATATATATATATATATATATATATATATATATATATATATATATATATAATGTGTGTCTGCAGGCTGAGGGACTGACCACCTCAATACTCTTTTTTTTCTCTCCAAGGTTGATGGATTATCACATCATCTTTCACTTCACCATTATACTGGTGCCTCTGTATCTGACTGAAGAAGTCTACTGTGTGGGCGAAACGTTGCAACAATAAAGACACCCAACTGTTGCACATGTGTCTTACTCATCAACTTCTCGGTATTTTATACCATGTTCAACATATATGTGTTCACATTAAAATGTGGGTGTGGTGTGGGTGTGATGTGGGTGTGGTGTGGGTGTGGTGTGGGTGTGGTGTAGGTGTGATGTGAATGTAATATAGGTGTGGTGTATGTGTGGTGGTGTAGGTGTGGTGTAGTATGGGCCAGTAGGCCTGCTGCAGTGTTCCTCCTTTCTTATGTTCTTAAGCGTGGTGTAGGCGTGGTCTGGCACAGGTACGCCCATGGGAATACCTTGACTGGGAAGGCAACACTGAGTCAACTCTGCCTGGAGGTCAAGTGTCGACAGGTTAAACATCCAGTGTGTGTGTGTGTGTGTACTCACCTAATTGTGGTTGCAGGGGCGAGACTCAGCTCCTGGCCCCGCCTCTTCGCTGTCCGCTACTGGGTCTCTGCTCTCCCTGCTCCATGAGCTTTATCATACCTTGTCTTAAAACTATGTATTGTTCCCGCCTCCACTATATCGCTATATCGTTTGCTAGACTATTCCATTTCCTAACTACTCTATGGCTGAAGAAGTGCTTCCTAACATCCCTTTGACTCATCTGAGTCTTCAGCTTCCAGTTGTGTCCCCTTGTTTCTGTGTTCCCTCTCTGGAACATCCTATCCTGTGTGTGTGTTAGTTAGTTACCATTTTTGTCCTAGGCACATGTCGATTAGACACTAGGCTGTGAATGTATGTGAGTGTTGTGTTAACGAAACACTTCGAATGTTCGGCCTGCCGAATTGAACCTGGCCCTCCGTGCGTGAAGCAAGAGCACTAGCCACTATGCCATCGGGCTGTTTGTGTGATGTGTGTGTGTGTGCGGGTGCTGGAGGAAGAGCTGCATCCAACCGGTACAGATCTTCCAATCTTTCAACTCTGTTTCATCAAGTTTTAGTTCCACCTCGACGGCGACACAGTTACTCGCACCGCTCTACTCACACCGGCCAACCAGATCTCTTGCTGTCGTACCCGAGTTTCAAGCTGTGAATTATTCCGAAGATGTTGACTGTTACCAACATTTTGTTCCACTTGCTCACAACTCTCCAGACTCCGCACCTCGTGTAAGAAGGAAGAGCACTGCAGCAGGCCTGTTGGCCAATACTAGGCAGGTCCTTCACAATCCATCCAACTAACAGATACCCAAGTGTTGCATATGTGTCTAATTTAACAACTTGTCGGTTCTCTGAACCATTCATCTACAACAGAATATTTGCTCAACACTATTTTCAATGCTACCCAAGCAATAAGCTTTGATAATTCTATCTACTCATGTGCAAGTCCCACTCGAATCCAACCCCTCTCACTCATGAATTTATCCAACCTAAATTTGAAACTACCCAAGGTTTTAGCCTCAATAACCCTACTAGGTAGACTGTTCCACTGTAGTGGCAACACTGTAGAACAGGATCACTTATCACTGAAGCTAAAACCTTATGTAGCTTTAAAAATAGGTTAGATAAATACATGAGTGAGTGTGAGTTGGACCTGACTAGCTTGGGCCAGTAGGTCTGATGCAGTGTTCCTTCCTTCTTAAGTGGATCTGACTTGGAACTTGACTACCTTGGGCCAGTAGGCCTGCTGCAGTGCTCCTTCTTTCTTATGTTCTTAAGTTTATATTTTCATGTGGGTCATTCCGCGAGAGGAGTCGTGGAGACTCGAACCACCTAAGAACATAAGAAAGAAAAAACAGTGCACAGGCCTACTGGCCTATACTAGGCAGGTCTTCTCAAACCCATTAACCCGTTTACCACCACACAGCAACTCTATTCTTCTTGCAGCTAGGCTGCCAAGGCTACAAAAACAAATCATCGTCACAACAATAGATTTAAATCCTCCATCCTGGCTCACAGGAGGTGTGGTATCCTTCAGACACAAGTAAACCTCAAGTTAAAGCAATTAACAGATGTATTAACTTGAAGGATAAAGTGGAGAGGTTAAGCTGAGATCAAACACCAGATCCATTATTAAGTAGAAGAGGATCAGGGAGTATAAGCCAAGTAATTCAGGGCTGAGCCGCAGTCGACTCCAGCCAGAAACAAAGTCGCATCGACACGAGGGGTTCAGGTGTCCCCCTCCCCCTTTCCACCCCCGCCGGGAACCTCATCCAATTCCATACTTGTTTGGCGGTAATGATCTTAGCTGGGCGAGGTTGTTACTGAGATCCCTTGATCCCTCGCCAGGTTCTTATTCCTTCCTTCATTCTGTGGCGCTGACCACAGCTGAGCATGTTATGAATTACCACACTGCCAGACCTGTCACCACCACTGCTGTCACCAATGTCACCACCACTGCCACCATCACTGCCATCACTACTGCTATCACCACTGCTATCACCACTGCCACCACCATTGTTGTCACCACTGTCACTACCACTGCCACCATCACTGCCATCACCACTGCTATCACCACTGCCACCACCATTGTTGTCACCACTGTCACCACCACTGCCACCACCACCACCACTGTTATCACCACTGCCACCACCACTGCTGTCACCACTGTCACCACCAATGCCACTATCACTGCCACCACCACTGCTATCACCACTGCCATTACCATTGCCACCACCACTGTCACCACCGCTGGCCTGAAGTCGACATCGACTCCAGGCTGAGGGACTGATTTTAATGGACTGAGGAAGCCACCGGTTGGCGAAACGTTTCCACACAAAAGATACCCAAGTGTTGCACATGTGTTGCACAAGTGTTGCACATGTGTCTAATTCATCAACCTGTCGGGTCTCTTAACCATTTACCTTCTTGCTATGTTCCAGGTCGTAGGGTCGACCCCATTATTCAATTACTTGTACCTCTAGTTTACCTGTGGACCTGGGAAGGGGGGGTCACTGTCCCACGCGGCTCCGGTCCCAGGTCTGGCCTGACCCGTGACCAATCAGGCTGTTGGTGCTGGCCGCATGCAGCACAGCCCGGCTGATCAGGATCAGCTGTTAGCTAGTAACACACCGTAACAGCTCTCATCCTCACTTAAGTAAAACGAGATGAATTAAGTAGGAGATAGAGGTCGAATGAGAATATAATAATAATAATAATAATAATAATAATAATAATATCTTTATTTACTAAAAGTACATGTATACAGGTATACAGTCCTAGCTGACATCAATGACATACTACTATATAGAAAGCCCCTTGTTATGCTGAGCATTTCGGGCAAATTAGGTCAGTTTTTTTCCAGGATGCGACCCACACCAGTCCACTAACACCCAGGTACCTATTTTACACTGATGGGTGAACATGGACAGCAGGTGTCTTATGGAAACACGTCACTAATGCTTTCCAGCCGTACCGGAGAAGATTCGAACTCCAGACCTCAGTGTGTGTACTGAGTGCCCTAGCGATTGAGCTACGGGAAAGGGTGAGGAAGATGAGGGAGATGACGGAGAGGGCGAGGAGGGTGAGGGAGAAGAGGAGGGTAGAGAGAGAGAGAGAGAGAGAGAGAGAGATGAATGAGGCTAGGGAGAGGGAGATAAATGAGAGGGAGAGGGCAGAGGGAGACACAGCTGAGAGATCAGGATGGATTATTCCATTTGTTTAAATCCGTCTACCAACTGGTCTATATTGTTCTCTGGGTGAACGTGCACAAACACACACACACACACACACACACACACACACAGGCATGTTATGCAGTATATCTTCTTCCTTTGGATTGCCATGAAGTGGAACAACGTGGAGAATGAAGTAGTAGAGGCGGAATCCATACATAGCTTTAAGAGGAGGTACGATAAGGCTCTTGAGAGCCGGGAGAGAGTGAACTTAGTAGCGACCAGCCAAGAGGCGGGGCCCAGGAGCTGTGAGTCGACCCCCGGCAACCACATATAGGAGAGTACACACACATGTGCTTCGTACTTTACCTAACCAGAAGGTCAGTTCCTTAATGTTCATTTTTAATTCATATTATACCGACGGAACCATTATATTAATTGAAACTTCTGGAGAAAGTTTGTCTGCACGCATACCTGTGATATACCTGTGATATACCTGTGACATACCTGTGATATACCTGATATACCTGTGACATACCTGTGACATACCTGTGATATACTTGTGATATACCTGTGATATACCTGTGACATACCTGTGACATACCTGTGATATACCTGTGATATACCTGATATACCTGTGACATACCTGACATACCTGTGATATACCTGTGACATACCTATGATATACCTGTGACATACCTGTGATATACCTGTGACATACCTGTGATATACCTGTGATATACCTGTGATATACCTGTGACATACCTGTGATATACCTGTGACATACCTGTGATATACCTGTGACATACCTGTGATATACCTGACATACATGTGATATACTTGTGACATACCTGTGACATACCTGTGATATACCTGTGACATACCTGTGATATACCTGTGACATACCTGTGATATACCTGTGACATACCTGTGACATACCTGTGACATACCTGTGATATACCTGTGATATACCTGTGACATACCTGTGACATACCTGATATACCTGTGACATACCTGTGACATACCTGTGATATACCTGTGACATACCTGTGATATACCTGTGACATACCTGTGACATACCCGTGATATACCTGTGAAATACCTGTGACATACCCGTGATATACCTGTGACATACCTGTGACTAGTTTCGAGGGTTCCTCGGCCCTGGCATACCCTTGCTACGTTACCTGTGTGTTTCTTTTGTGTTAATATTCTGTATGAGTGTTTCTGACCCCCCTCCCTCCTTCCCCAGTTTTATTAATACTACCTTTGTGCGCAGTCCAGTACCTCTCTTATTTCTTATATAGATCTGCTAGGTTCTCCACGTAAGATATTTTGTTTGTGTGTGTGTGTGTGTGTGTGTGTACTCACCTATAATACACTATCTTACAGTTTCTTGTCTGTCATGGAGATTCAGTCATACTGCCCTGTTTCAGTGTCATTGCCGGGGGGGATATGGAGTGTCCGCGCATGACACATGGCTCCACTCATGACACAGGGAGCACGCATGACACACACATGAACAGACATGACCAATGTCTCCAGGATGAGATCTGGCGTCTGCTTCACAGAATAACATTAATGAGAGAGACTTGCGGTGCCTTCGGACTGCGAGCTGCAAGCACTAACAGCCTGAGTGGTCAAGCACCGGGGCCACAGAATTAGCAGCAGGAAGACAGGGTCAAGCTGGAGGGCACAGAACTCTTCACCACAGACCCATGACAACAGCGATAATAACTAAATAACGGCAGGAAAACAACAACACCAGCATCACCATCAACAACTGTTACTTTCACCAACACAACACCATAGTAATAACACCACTACAATACCAACATAATACCACCACAACACCAACACCTCCCCCGCCAGGTGTCCACTCGTAACTTCATCTTATCCAACACACCATTATTGACTGATGACCTGACCTGGCTGCTGAACTACGATAATAATAACCTACGACAACAACAACCCCTCCAGCGTGACTTGACAAGCCACACTTTGAGTGACCTCTTGCGGACAATACTTGACCTTGTCCAGCAATTCAGTGACGCACAGTTGACTTCCCTTTCCGATTGCTTAGTCATCAAGCACACTACTTGACCTTTGACCCACTGTGATTGACCTGACGACTGGTGTCATACTTAGGTCTGGGACCCAGCTGCAGGGATGGGTCCCGGGAATATTGAGAGATATGGAAACTAACGGCCCGATAGCAGCAACAGTCTTGTTGACAAGGCAGTCAGTAACAAAAGTGTGGCTTCAGGCTGGACTGCGAGGGAGGAAAACCCAAGAAGCTGGTCACAGGTAAGACGCACAGAGACAGAGAAATGTGTGTGTTTCAAGACTTGTTTTAAGAGGTAAGATGATCAACTGAAAAGGACCTCACTGGATGATCCACTGAAGACCTCACTGGATGATCCGCTGAAGACCTCACTGGATGATCCACTGAAGAGGGCCTGGCTGAGATGATGATATATAAAGCTCTCATTTCACCCTGTGATTTCTTCTCTCCCCATATGAGCTTTTAAGTTACATCGGTTAACGATTATTATACTAACACCATTATATATATATATATATATATATATATATATATATATATATATATATATATATATATATATATATATATATACATGTATATATATATATATATATATATATATATATATATATATATATATATATATATATATATATACATACATACATATATTTAACACATCGGCCGTTTCCCACCAAGGCAGGGTGGCCCGAAAAAGAAAAACTTTCATCATCATTCACTCCATCACTGTCTTGCCAGAGGCGTGCTTACACTACAGTAATAAAACTGCAACATTAACACCCCTCCTTCAGAGTGCAGACACTACTTCCTATCTCCAGTGCAGAAACTGTACTTCCTATCTCCAGGACTCAAGTTCGGCCTGCCGGTTTTCCTGAATCCCTTCATGTTACCTTGCTCACACTCCAACAGCACATCAAGTCCTAAAAACCATTTGTCTCCATTCACTCCTGTCAAATACGCTCACACATGCTTGCTGGAAGTCCAAGCCGCTCGCTCACAAAACCTTCTTTACCCCCTCCCTCCAACCTTTCCTAGGCTGACCCCTACCCTGCATTCCCTCCACTACAGATTTATACACTCTCGAAGTCATTCTATTTTGTTCCATCCTCTCAACATGTCCAAACCATCTCAACAACCCCTTCTCAGCCCTCTGGATAATAGTTTTGGTAATCCCGCACCTCCTCCTAATTTCCAAACTACGAATTCTCTGCCTTATATTCACACCACACATTGCCCTCAAACATGACATCTCCACTGCCTCCAGCCTTCTCCTTGTTGCAACATTCACAACCCATGCCTCACACTCATACAAGAGTGTTGGTATAACTATACTTTCATACATTCCCCTCTTTGGTTTCATGGATAAAGTTCTTTGTCTCCACAAACTCCTCAATCACTGATAAACCATCTTCAAGAAAGGTTGAGTCACTTGTAGCTCCTGGTCCCGCCTCGTTGAGTGAGGTACAAGAGCTGGGTCACGTGCAGTGGGGAACACCTGTGTGGAGTCTTCACACTGAGTTCTTGGTTCCAGGAACTGGAACTTCCAGTCTCATTATCATGCATTATACGTGATTTCTTTCCATTTCCCAGTTGTTGTTTGGCACATACGAGTTTAGAGCTTCCAGCATATTACCGTAATCCGATTGTTTGTCTGGGGGGAGAAGTCTGCAGCTGCTACACCTGCAGCAGTGTAGCAGATGGACCACCACAGATGGTGGCAGTACCTGCAGAAGTGTAGCAGCTGGACCACCACAGATGGTGGCAGTACCTGCAGCAGTGTAGCAGCTGGACCACCACAGATGGTGGCAGTACCTGCAGCAGTGTAGCAGCTGGACCACCGCAGATGGTGGCAGTACCTGCAGCAGTGTAGCAGCTGCACCACCGCAGATGATGGCAGTACCTGCAGCAGTGTAGCAGCTGGACCACCGCAGATGGTGGCAGTACCTGCAGCAGTGTAGCAGCTGGACCACCACAGATGGTGGCAGTACCTGCAGCAGTGTAGCAGCTGGACCACCACAGATGGTGGCAGTACCTGCAGCAGTGTAGCAGCTGGACCACCGCAGATGTGGCAGTACCTGCAGCAGTGTAGCAGCTGACCACCACAGATGGTGGCAGTACCTGCAGCAGTGTAGCAGCTGCACCACCACAGATGATGGCAGTACCTGCAGCAGTGTAGCAGCTGGACCACCACAGATGGTGGCAGTACCTGCAGCAGTGTAGCAGCTGGACCACCACAGATGGTGGCAGTACCTGCAGCAGTGTAGCAGCTGGACCACCACAGATGGTGGCTGTACCTGCAGCAGTGTAGCAGCTGCACCCAGATGGTGGCGTACCTGCAGCAGTGTAGCAGCTGGCACGCAGATGGTGGCAGTACCTGCAGCAGTGTAGCAGCTGCCACCAGATGGTGGCAGTACCTGCAGCAGTGTAGCAGCTGACCACCACAGATGGTGGCAGTACCTGCAGAGTGTAGCAGCTGACCACCCAGATGGTGGCAGTACCTGCAGCAGTGTAGCAGCTGACCACCCAGATGGTGGCAGTACCTGCAGCAGTGTAGCAGCTGCCCCAGATGTGGCGTACCTGCAGCAGTGTAGCAGCTGCACCACCACAGATGGTGGCTGTACCTGCAGCAGTGTAGCAGCTGACCACCACAGATGTGGCAGTACCTGCAGCAGTGTAGCAGCTGCACCCACAGATGGTGGCAGTACCTGCAGCAGTGTAGCAGCTGACCACCCAGATGGTGGCAGTACCTGCAGCAGTGTAGCAGCTGCACCACACAGATGGTGGCGTACCTGCAGCAGTGTAGCAGCTGCACCACCACAGATGGTGGCAGTACCTGCAGCAGTGTAGCAGCTGCACCACCACAGATGTGGCGTACCTGCAGCAGTGTAGCAGCTGCACCCCACAGATGGTGGCGTACCTGCAGCAGTGTAGCAGCTGACCACCCAGATGGTGGCAGTACCTGCAGCAGTGTAGCAGCTGCACCACCACAGATGGTGGCAGTACCTGCAGCAGTGTAGCAGCTGACCACCACAGATGGTGGCAGTACCTGCAGCAGTGAGCAGCTGACCACCACAGATGATGGCAGTACCTGCAGCAGTGTAGCAGCTGCACCACCACAGATGATGGCAGTACCTGCAGCAGTGTAGCAGCTGGACCACCACAGATGGTGGCAGTACCTGCAGCAGTGTAGCAGCTGCACCACCACAGATGATGGCTGTACCTGCAGCAGTGTAGCAGCTGCACCACCACAGATGATGGCAGTACCTGCAGCAGTGTAGCAGCTGGACCACCACAGATGATGGCAGTACCTGCAGCAGTGTAGCAGCTGCACCACCACAGATGATGGCAGTACCTGCAGCAGTGTAGCAGCTGGACCACCACAGATGGTGGCAGTACCTGCAGCAGTGTAGCAGCTGACCACCACAGATGATGGCTGTACCTGCAGCAGTGTGCAGCTGGACCACCACAGATGGTGGCAGTACCTGCAGCAGTGTAGCAGCTGACCACCACAGATGATGGCAGTACCTGCAGCAGTGTAGCAGCTGACCACCACAGATGGTGGCAGACCTGCAGCAGTGTAGCAGCTGACCACACAGATGTGGCAGTACCTGCAGCAGTGTAGCAGCTGACCACCACAGATGATGGCAGTACCTGCAGCAGTGTAGCAGCTGACCACCACAGATGGTGGCAGTACCTGCAGCAGTGTAGCAGCTGACCACCACAGATGATGGCAGTACCTGCAGCAGTGTAGCAGCTGGACCACCACAGATGGTGGCAGTACCTGCAGCAGTGTAGCAGCTGACCACCACAGATGATGGCAGTACCTGCAGCAGTGTAGCAGCTGACCACCACAGATGGTGGCAGTACCTGCAGCAGTGTAGCAGCTGGACCACCACAGATGGTGGCAGTACCTGCAGCAGTGTAGCAGCTGACCACACAGATGGTGGCAGTACCTGCAGCAGTGAGCAGCTGGACCACCACAGATGATGGCGTACCTGCAGCAGTGTAGCAGCTGCACCACCACAGATGGTGGCAGTACCTGCAGCAGTGTAGCAGCTGGACCACCACAGATGGTGGCAGTACCTGCAGCAGTGTAGCAGCTGGACCACCACAGATGGTGGCAGTACCTGCAGCAGTGTAGCAGCTGCACCACCACAGATGGTGGCAGTACCTGCCGCAGTGTAGCAGCTGGACCACCACAGATGGTGGCAGTACCTGCAGCAGTGTAGCAGCTGCACCACCACAGATGGTGGCAGTACCTGCAGCAGTGTAACAGCTGCACCACCACAGATGGTGGCAGTACCTGCAGCAGTGTAGCAGCTGGACCACCACAGATGGTGACAGTACCTGCAGCAGTGTAGCAGCTGGCCCACCACAGATGGTGGCAGTACCTGCAGCAGTGCAGCAGCTGCACCACTACAGATGATGGCTGTACCTGCAGCAGTGTAGCAGCTGCACCACCACAGATGGTGGCAGTACCTGCAGCAGTGTAGCAGCTGGACCACCACAGATGGTGGCAGTACCTGCAGCAGTGTAGCAGCTGCACCACCACAGATGGTGGCAGTACCTGCAGCAGTGTAACAGCTGCACCACCACAGATGGTGGCAATACCTGCAGCAGTGTAGCAGCTGCAACACCACAGATGGTGGCAGTACCTGCAGCAGTGTAGCAGCTGGACCACCACAGATGGTGGCAGTACCTGCAGCAGTGTAGCAGCTGCACCACCACAGATGGTGGCAGTACCTGCAGCAGTGTCGCAGCTGCACCACCACAGATGATGGCAGTACCTGCAGCAGTGTAGCAGCTGCACCACCACAGATGGTGGCAGTACCTGCAGCAGTGTAGCAGCTGGACCACCACAGATGGTGGCAGTACCTGCAGCAGTGTAGCAGCTGCACCACCACAGATGGTGGCAGTACCTGCAGCAGTGTAGCAGCTGCACCACCACAGATGGTGGCAGTACCTGCAGCAGCAGCTGCAGCACAGATCAGAATATCCGCAGAAACAACAAGTTGTATTTAGCGGTTTGATGGTAATTCCCCTGATACATAAAGGAGGGGATGAAGTGCTCTTGATAAAGCATTTGATCCTCCGTGCTTACAGTTATTGTATTCCTGCTGCTCAGTGGTGATGGTGTGAACCATGTACAGTGCCTCCTGCTCTCACAACCATGATGTTATATTTCAACAATTATACCCGTGGGGGATACAAGGAGCTGTTGTTCCTTCACTGGGGAAGGGAAGATTGTAGCTGACTACAGCGGGCTACAAAATTTCTCTACAACCAGATAACAGCTGGTCTTCATGGAGTGGAGACGGGATCTGTGGAGTGGTAAGTGGAGAGGTGTGGTGCAAGACTGTGAGGTGGTTGCTCTTACCTCTGATGGGCTTCTAAAGCCTTTCCTATTCCTGCAGCCCTGCCCTGGGCCCAGCGGCCGGGCTGCAGGAAGGTGAAACCACTTCTGAAACCAGCGTTGAGAGACTTTGCTGGAGACTGCACTGCACTGGAGTGTTTATCGTAAGTGTGCCTTACACTGGTGTATTTTGAATCCCTTGTTCTTAGTTGATTACTCATCATTGCTATAGCTCTCAGTATTATATTTCTCTCACATTAATCCTTTTTTCTTCAGTGTCTAAGTATATATATACTCTTATTATAGGTAATTATTTTATTCTCTAGTTTCATTATTACTGTAATAAATGATTGTAGACTCTTGATAATTGGTTATTTTTCCCCCGGTATAATTTTTCTGGGGTTCTTCTTGGGTTTACTTATTTTATGGAGTGTTAGGTGATGGGAGAGTACTATCAGGTGGTGACGGACTCATCAACCTAGTGTTGCAAGTGGTGACGAGGTAACCAACGCTTTACCCAGGGTTGACGAGAGGGTTCGTACCTTCAAGGTGCAACTTGAAACCTGTCACTCCACTATTTCCACTACAGAATACGAGAGAGAGAGAGAGCGTACTGCTATACAATCCTAATCTCTGCTCTCTAGGCAGACTTAGAGGTACCTAGAATATAGTTCGTCTTTTTCAGTAGGTAGTCTGGATACAGATCATGAAGTCTCTTGTTATGCGATTTTCTTGTGTACTTCCATGTACAAGGCGAGGGCTGCTAGCAGTAACAGCCTGGTTGAACAAGTGATCAACAAGAAAGTCTTGTTGCGAGGATATAATAACGTATGACACCTGTGACAGGCATGTCATAGCTATGACAAAGGTGACAGCCTACTGCCACAGCTGTGTGCCAGTAGGATGGATGTTTGCAGAGGTGAATGTGGACTGTGAATGTTCTCTGTACATTGTAAAGGTCAGCAGTTCTTCCAGCCATTGATGGGGGTCATCACGATAAAGGAATATTCTAATTAAGGTTACAAATGCCTTCAAGACCAGGACCATTGCGACTATAAAAGACTTTTACAGAGGTTACACATGCGAACCATTTGCACACACTAAAGCACGAAATCCCCAACATTCCACACTTGTAATGACCTCATAAGCGAAGCTGTCATCTGTGTCTCACCACCACACTCCACACGCAAAGCATCCACACAAACTACCAACCCTTTACCTTTACTCTGATGAGTTCCTAGAGTCTTTCTACTCTCGGAGCCCGGCAATGGGTCAGGCTCGTCTGGTGCTTGCCTGGTCAACCAGTCTGTCGCTGCTAGTGGCCTGCTGCCCCACATATCTCTGAGTTTATTGGCCACATGTTACTTCCAGGATGCGAGTCAACTTCAGTACAAAGACAAGTCAAGAATTCATTAAGCAGGCAGGAGGGTAAGGTATGGTGAGAGTGGCTGGTAATGGCTAGTAACTGGATGGGTGACAACGTAGCTAAGGCTCCATCCTGAGCTACGGAAACCTCGACAATCAGTACTCACCACACTACTCACGACAGATGGTATATACCTTGGATGGGTTTCGAGTATTTTCACTACTTTCGCAGCCCGGTCCTGGGCCAGGCTTCTTTCATGCTTGCTTGGTCAACCAGGCTGTTGCTGCCGGCGGCCCGCTGGCCCACATATCCATTATAGTCTGGTTGATCTGGCACCTGAGGGAGGTACTTGTCGAGTTTCCTTTTATGTATAGTTATCAACACATGAAATAAAATGATATAACTATACAGACTCTTCGCGAAACATGGAAAAATATTTAATTAGGAATAGGTGACATCTGCTTGTAGGAAATATTAAAGTACCGTATTTTCCGGCATATAAGACGCACCTTTTTTCCAAGTTTTGGAAAATCAGCCTGCGCCTTATATGCTCAAGGTTACGCTTCAGCAGTTGTTTACTAACGATACGTTACAGCCGCTGGAAACATCATCTTATATATCTTTTATACTCGTGCGCCTTATATGCTGGAAAATACGGTATTTATGACTTCGTCATGGCTACACTGCAAGACAAACAACACGCAGACGTATTGACTTTAGTCTCAGCCATCGACAAGTGCGAGCATGGTGCAACACTGAAGAAATCGTGTTCACAAAGGAAGAACTGGAAAAAAAATAAGTGGGCAGATGGATTTTTAACTTTCTCACACACAGAACGCAAAGAGTAAAAGTAAGCAAAGTCAGAGGCCGTCAGAGTGTAAAATTGTGTTCCCCAAGGTACACCACTCGACCCCCACCGTAGCATCGTAGCACCGTATCATCCTTTGAAGACGATACTAGAACTTGCATGAGGGTGACAGCCACTGAAGTCACAATGAATCTCCAAGCGGATATAAACTCAATCGGAAGAAGCATTCCTTAGTTACTAAAGGAAAAAAAATAAATATCATTATTTATTCAGTTAGACTGACAAACTGGGAGTCTTGTGTTCAAGAAAACACAACAGCGGTGAAAATCTGAATCCGATCAGATGAGCCAAGTTTTCCAATGGGCCGCAGAAAACGAAATAATTTTCAATATGGAAAACTTGAGAAAATAAAAGCTAGAAATAAGTAAAAAACAAACTCTACCCACACAATAAAGCGAAAAACCAACGTATCGAACCTTGGAGTGATATTGTTGGAGGATCTCACCTTCAAGTATCACAACAGTGTCACTATCACAACTGAGAGGAAAATGATAGGTTGGATAATGAGAACCTTCAAAACAAGGGACGCCAAGCCAGTGATGGTTCTCTTTAAGTCACTTGTTCCCTCTAAACTGGAATACTGCTGTACACTAACAGCCCCTTTCAAGGCAGGTGATTGCAGACAGAGAATGTACAGAAAAAATTAATGCAACCACACCTGCCTGCCATACCTGCCTGCCATACCTGCCTGTAACACCTGCCTGTAACACCTGCCTGCCACACCTACTTACCATACCTCCTAGCCAAACTCGCTGGCCATACCTGCTTGCCACAGCTGCCTGCTACACCTCCCTGCCACACGTACCTGCAACGCAGAAATTTACCACTTAACATATAGACAAAGTGTTTAATTAGAGAGTATTGAGGTAATACACGAAAAATTTGTGTGTTCGTTTCTGCGATCGTGTATAAAACAAGTATCTCCAGTATCAAATATAAGAAAACAACGTTGTATAACCCTCCTCCTCCCCTCCCAAAAAAAAACAGCTGGCGGTCAGCACCAACAGCCTGTTTGAACAGGCGGTCACGTGTACATCACAAGCATGCAAACACAACATATCAACTGAAATAAACACACACACACACACACACACATATATATATACACACACATACACACGTGGCGAGGTGTCAGAGTGGGCGCCGGTGACAAGTGGGGTTCCACAGGGGTCAGTCCTAGGACCGGTGCTGTTTCTGGTATTTGTGAACGACATGACGGATGGAATAGACACCGAAGTGTCTCTGTTTGCAGATGATGTGAAGTTGATGAGAAGAATTCAATCGGACGAGGACCAGGCAGAACTACAAAGGGATCTGGACAGGCTGCAAGCCTGCTCCAGCAATTGGCTCCTGGAGTTCAACCCCACCAAGTGCAAAGTCATGAAGATTGGGGAAGGGCAAAGAAGACCGCAGACAGAGTACAGTCTAAGGGGCCAGAGACTACAAACCTCAATCAAGAAAAGAGATCTTGGGGTGAGTATAACACCAAGCACATCTCCTGAGGCGCACATCAACCAAATAACTGCTGCAGCATATGGGCGCCTAGCAAACCTAAGAACAACATTCCGACATCTTAATAAAGAATCGTTCAGGACCCTGTACATTGTGTACGTTAGGCCCATACTGGAGTATGCAGCATCAGTTTGGAACCCACATCTAGCCAAGCACGTAAAGAAGTTAGAGAAAATGCAAAGGTTTGCAACAAGACTAGTCCCGGAGCTAATGAGTATGTCCTACGAGGAGAGGTTAAGGGAAATCGACCTGACGACACTGGAGGACAGGAGAGATAGGGGGGACATGATAACGACATATAAGATACTGAGAGGAATTGACAAGGTTGACAGAGACAGAATGTTCCAGAGATGGGACACAGCAACAAGGGGACACAGTTGGAAGTTGAAGACTCAGATGAATCACAGGGATGTTAGGAAGTATTTCTTCAGTCACAGAGTGGTCGGGAAGTGGAATAGTTTGGGAAGCGATGTAGTGGAAGCAGGTTCTATACATAGCTTTAAGAAGAGGTATGTTAAAGCTCATGGCGCAGGGAGAGTGACCCAGTAGGCGGCCAGTGAAGAGGCGGGGCCAGGAGCTATGAATCGACCCCTGCAACCACAACTAGGTGAGTACACTCCCCCCCACACACACACACCCCGGTGGCCTGGTGGCTAAAGCTCTCGCTTCACGCACGGAGGGCCCGGGTTCAATTCCCGGCGGGGCGGAAACATTTCGAAGTGTTTCGTTACACACACACACACACACACACATACAACAGGCCTAGTGTCTAATCGACATGTGCCTAGGACAAAATGGTAACTAACACATAAACACACACACTAGACGATCAAATTAAAAAAAAAAGATCTCAGAAAGAGTTTTAACCGCTCCGTCTCCCACCAAAGTGAAAAAAGAGAAGAAGACACTTCCACCGTCACTCAGTCAACAGCTGTGTGGCCACCAGTGCGCACACGCCACAATTCAATCTAGTCTTCCCAACTCTGTGCATTATGCATATTTGACAACTTCACAAAAATACACAAAATTCACTGAATCCTTCTAATTAATTTAACACACGTGGCGCGTGTTACACTGTCAGGAAGTGTTACAGCTGTTACTACTGTGTTACAACTGTTACTGTTACTGTGTTACTGCTGTGTTACAACTGTTACTGTTGCTGCAGCGCCACTACCATCACTGCTGCAGTGTTACTGTTACAATTGTCACTGTTGCTGCGTTACAACCGTCACTGCTACGTTACTGTTACAACCGTCACTGCTACGTTACTGTTACAGCCATCACTGCTACGTTACTGTTACAGCCATCACTGCTACGTTACTGTTACAACCGTCACTGCTACGTTACTGTTACAACCGTCACTGCTACGTTACTGTTACAACCGTCACTGCTACGTTACTGTTACAACCGTCACTGCTACGTTACTGTTACAACCGTCACTGCTACGTTACTGTTACAACCGTCACTGCTACACAGACACACTAACAGACACTGGAGGCTACACAGACACACCAACAGACACTGGAGGCTACACAGACACACTAACAGACACTGGAGGCTACACAGACACACTAACAGACACTGGAGGCTACACAGACACACTAACAGACACTGGAGGCTACACAGACACACTAACAAGACACTGGAGGCTACACAGACACACTAACAGACACTGGAGGCTACACAGACACACTAACAAGACACTTGAGGCTACACAGACACACTAACAGACACTGGAGGCTACACAGACACTGGAGGCTACACAGACACACTAACAGACACTGGGGGCTACACAGACACACTAACAGACACTGGAGGCTACACAGACACACTAACATACACTGGAGGCTACACAGATACACTAACAGACAATGGAGGCTACAAGACACACTAACAGACACTGGAGGCTACATAGACACACTAACAGACACTGGAGGCTACACAGACACACTAACAGACACTAGAGGCTACACAGACACACTAACAGACAATGAAGGCTACACAGACACACTAACAGACACTGGAGGCTACACAGACACACTAACAGACACTGGAGGCTACACAGACACACTAACAGACACTGGAGGCTACACACACACACTAACAGACACTGGAGGCTACACAGACACACTAACAGACACTGGAGGCTACACAGACACACTAACAGACACTGGAGGCTACACAGACACACTAACAGACACTGGAGGCTACACAGACACACTAACAGACACTGGAGGCTACACACACACTAACAGACACTGGAGGCTACACAGACACACTAACAGACACTGGAGGCTACACACACACTAACATACACTGGAGGCTACACACACACTAACATACACTGGAGGCTACACACACACTAACATACACTGGAGGCTACACACACACTAACAGACACTGGAGGCTACACACACACTAACAGACACTGGAGGCTACACACACACTAACATTCACTGGAGGCTACACACACACTAACATACACTGGAGGCTACACACACACTAACATACACTGGAGGCTACACACACACTAACATACACTGGAGGCTACACAGACACACTAACAGACACTGGAGGCTACACACACACTAACATACACTGGAGGCTACACAGACACACTAACAGACACTGGAGGCTACACAGACACACTAACAGACACTGGAGGCTACACACACACTAACATACACTGGAGGCTACACACACACTAACAGACACTGGAGGCTACACAGACACACTAACAGACACTGGAGGCTACACAGACACCAGAGATCAACACATGAATATGGAAGCAACCAACCCATAAATATTATCCAAATTCATAAGGGACAATAAAGGTTATTGTGGTAGAGTGTGAGGGAAGGAGGGCAGGGGGAAGCTGGGGAGGGCAGGGGGGTAGCAGGGGAGGGCAGGGGAAGCAAAGGAGGGCAGGTGGAAGCAGGGGAGGGCAGGGGGTAGAGAAAGGGCTGGGGAGGGGAACGGGACTGTGGGTAGTGAGTAAGGCTGGGCAGAAGGGAAAGTTAATAAGAGACAATCAGGTGGTGTGGTCGATAGCAGCCCAGCCTGGCGTCGTTGACCCAATATTATGGTTGACACTACGAGACCTCCCTCCTTCCTTCCCTCCTCTCCATCCCTCCCTTCCTTCTTCCTTCCTTTCCTCCTTCCTTCCCTCCCTCCTTCCTTCCCTCTCTCCCTTCCTCCCTCTAACCGTTCGTCCCTACCTCACACCACCCTCCCTCCATCTACCCTCCTACCCTGAATCTGTACTCTCTAGAAAGGCGTAGAATTAGGGGGGATATGATTGAGGTGTATAAATGAAAAAAAGAATAAATAAAGGGGATGTAAATAACGTGCTAAAAAATATCTAGCCAAGACAAGACTCGCAGCAATGGTTTTAAGTTGGGAAAAATTCGGATTCAGGAAGGATAGAATGTATTAATATTGGTAGAATTACCGACAATATGTTAAGTAAAAGAACACAAATGCAACTAATGTGACATTTTATTGTGGCAACGTTTCGCTCTCCAGGAGCTTTGTCAAGCCGTTACAAACAATACATGGACACACAGGGTATATATATGCTCAGAGTGAGGTGCAGACCAGACTAACAAATACCCGTCACCTTATACTCACAAATAATGAGGAAGTAGTATGAGGCGCAACTATGTGGAATACACCAGTCTCTGGGCACAACCTAACTGCAGCTCAGGCTTGCCTACACACTGCTCAGTTATTCAACAAATCCAACCTGAACAGTAGATAAATTGATTGAAATATGCTGGAAAGTGGGTATAGGCCTGGCCAAGGACTGGACCTACCTACCCTTCATGGTTGGTAGGCCCCTCCAGGTAGGTAGACGAAAATTAGACACATGTGCAACATCTGGGTATCTTACCTTTGATATACCTTTGAAGAGTTTCGAGAGTTTATCTACTCTCTGAGCCCAGCCATGAGCCAGGCTCGTCTGGTGCTTGCCTGGTCAACCAGGCTGTTGCTGCTGGAGGCCCGCTGCCCCACATATCCATCACAGCCTGGTTGATCTGGCACCTGGTGAAGATACTTGTCCAGTTTCCTCTTGAAGGCTTCTACACTGGTTCCAGCCGTGTTTCTGATATCTTCTGGTAAGATGTTGAATAGTCTGGGACCCCGGATGTTAATACAGTGCTCCCGTATTGTCCCCACCGCACCCCTGCTCCTCACTGGGTTTATTTTACACTTCCTCCCATATCTCTCACTCCAGTATGTTGATATGGCAGTGTGCAGATTTGGGACCAGACCCTCAAGTACTTTCCAAGTATATATTATCATGTATCTCTACCTTTATTGTAGACGTTTCGCCATCCAGTGGCTTTATCAATACAGATTCTACTGTCTTCAAGTTTTGTCCTTGAATTGTATTGATAAAACCACTGGATGGCGAAACGTCTACAATAAAGATACCCAGATGTTGCACATGTGTCTAATTTTCGTCTTGTCGGTATTGTATACCATTGGTAAATTAGACACATATGCAACACTTGGGTATCTTTATTGAGGAAACGTTTCGCTACACAGTGGCTTCATCAGTCCATACAAAGGAGAATCGTGAAGAACAGGAGGAGTGTGAGGTTGTCAGGCCCTCAATCTTGAGTCGATGTTGTCTACAGTATATAAGCTTCCTCTGCTCATATGCTGTTATTCTATTCAAGATTGATGGACTGACAACATCGACTCAAGATTGAGGGACTGACAACCTCACACTCCTCCTGTTCTTCACGATTCTCCTTTGTATGGACTGATGAAGCCACTGTGTGGCGAAACGTTTCCTCAATAAAGATACCTAAGTGTTGCATATGTGTCTAATTTACCAACTCGTCGGTTCTCTGAATCATTCATTCACATTGTATACCATTCAAGAACAGGTAGGTAGACCCCTCCAGGTAGACTTCAGGTATGTAGACCTTCTAGGTAGGTGCACCCTCCAGGTAGAGAAACGTGTTTCAAGCCAGTGTCTGAAGAGTGTGAACTGAACTCTAGCACGTACGATCCAGATTCCTACTACCATTAAGGAAGAAAAAGAAGAGATAGTGTAAGTTTGAGAGAGACGCTTCCCTCACAGGTGAAGACGAAGAATCACCGGACTTTTCAAGTTCTTACAATTTCTCGAGAGTGGAAAAAGAAAGGCTTGTTCGAGAGATGGAAAAAAAATGTCTAGATGAAACTGATTCAATCATACGGAGATCAGGAGACAGAGGGGAAGGGGAAGGGAAGGGGGGAAGGGAGGGAAGGGGAGGGAGGAAGGGGAGGGGAAACTCAGTAATGAAATTTAAAGAAATCCAAAATACTTTTTTTTTTCATATGCAAAAATCCAAGGCAAACTTTGTCCCTTGCTTAAAGGAAATAGAACTTATCCTGATGACATAGAAATGAGTGAAACACTAAAGTCACAATGCCATGTTTGTTTAGCGAGCCCAGCTGGTAGTTACACTAAAGAGTGAACAAAAAAAATTAGTTTTTCACAACCGGGACATAAAACTCTGCCAGCATTTCCGAAATTGCTGACATAATCGTAACCCCCCACTCGCCTCTGAAGGGTCCAATGATAGTATTCCCGTCAACATCCGTGGCACCCGGAGAAGGGGTGGAAACATCGGACGTGTTTCCTTACACCGGTTGTCTATGTTCACCCATCAGTAAAATGGGTACCTGGGTGTTAGTCGACTGGTGTGGGACGCATCCTGGGACAAAACTGACCTAATTTGCCCGAAATGCTCAGCATAACAAGCGGCTTTCTATATAGTAGTGTCATTGATGTCAGCTAGGCCTGTATAACATGTACATGTACTTGTAGTAAATATATTATTATTATTATTAGGTCAGCGGGCCACCATCAGCAACAGCCTGATTGACCAAGCAAGCACCAGACAAGCCTGGCTCAAGGCCGGGCTCCACGCATAGAAAAACTCTCGTAACTCATCAAAGGTATGTACTCTGTCACAGGCTAAGCCTCGTGGAACTCTGTGTTCATAAAATAAAGTGAACAAAAATACACTTTTCCACGAATAACAGGAAAAGTGGGCAGAGGACTTACTATGCTTTGAATAATAAGTCAACAAAGCCAGATCAGAGGCTGCCAAAGAGAAACTTCTGTTCCTCAAGGCCCGATACTCGCCCTACTTCTCTTTATCATTCTCACATGCGACACAGACAGTCGCACAGAAATCATAGCACTGCATCATACTTTGCAGACGATACTAGTGTGTACGAGAGCGGCATCCACTGAGCACGCTGCAAACCTTCAAGCTGACATCAACAAGACTTCCAACGGAGCCCAGAAAACAATATGATGGCCATTGGAAGGTAATCAGGTTTAAGCAAAGGGGAGCAATGGTTCCACTTTCTAGAGGTTGAAACATCATATTTCATTAGTTCATGTATGGAACTCATGCTGTGTGGTGGAACATGACAGGAAAACATAGTGAACTCTTGTTCCCACTGTGTAACTATCATGTAGAATATATAGAGAATAAATAGTGGAGAAATTAAATACATTTATAAGAATGGTATGGAAGGTGTCATGCCGTTTCTGCCTCTCTCTCTCTCTCTCTCCCTTCTTGCCCTATTACCACATGTCTCCCTCTTTCTCCTTCTCTTCCTTCCATCCAGTAGCATCACTCTGTTAATACCTGGTATCGAATCTCTGCTCTCCCAGTGGTATTAAAACCAAGTGTTCATCTTCGTGAAAGATACCTCAGAATATCCCTCAGTGGATACCTCCTCTGAGGGATACCACAGAGTCCACTGGATGTAACTATCCTCAATGGATCTTCCTCTAGCAGAAAGCTGACGGATACCCACACCTCCTGTCGCCTGTGCTACTATGCCCTATCAACTAACATGCACCCTACTCTCTACCATGCACCCAATCCCTACCATGCACCCTACTCCTACCATGCACCCTACTCCCTACCATGCACCCTACTCCCTACCATGCACCCTACTCCTACCATGCACCCTACTCCCTACCATGCACCCTACTCTCCTACCATACACCCTACTCTCTACCATGCACCCTACTCTACCATGCACCCTACTCTCTACCATGCACCCTACTCTCTACCATGCACCCTACTCTATACCATGCACCCTACTCTATACCATGCACCCTACTCTATACAATCCACCCTACTCTATACCATGCACCCTACTCTCTACCATCCACCCTACTCTCTACCATGCACCCTACTCTATACCATGCACCCTACTCTATACCATGCACCCTACTCTACCATGCACCCTACTCCCTACCATGCACCCTACTCTACCATGCACCCTACTCTCTACCATGCACCTTCCTACCATGAACCCTTCCCCTACCACGCACTCTGTCATGCACCATACTAATATCACGCTCCCTAACTCCGTTTTCTATACACTCTCCAACCCATGAATTACAAATTTAATAAAAACGTAAAACAGCCTCAATTTTAATAGCGCTTGCTACGCTTTTAGAAATGTAAATAAGCCAATATCCTGCGCTATATTCCACGCTATTTTCCATTTTTGCTTCTATATTATTCTTGCTGATGTCTACCGGAAGTTGAAATTAATATTCCCCCCGTGGTTTAGCGCACTTGCCTGGAGTTGCCACACGTTCTGTGGGTCGTACCTCTGATGAGTTTCGAGAGTCATTCTACTCCCGGCGCCCGGCCATGGGCCAGGCTCGTCGCACACAAGACCAGTGTGTTGTGAGACGACCAGCTCCTTAAAGGAGGGAAGGTTGCCCCTGATACTCGTGGAGGGGCCTTGATCCAAGGAGTTGCGAGATGCCATGATTAATAATAATAATAATAAAAATAATAGCAACAAACATAACAATAATAATAATATAGAATAAAAATAAAAATATAATGATAATAATAATAATACAATAAAAATTAAAACAACAGAATTATAAATAATAATAATAATAATAATAATAATAATAAATTTAATAATAATATTTAATAATAATAATAATAATAATAATAATAATAATAACAAACTAAAAACAGTGTTATAAGCAATACAGATATGAGCAAAGGTAGTTAGCCAGTTTCCGGGTTTCTATGTATGCAGCGTCGCTCCAATATTTCCACAACTCCCAATATAAATCAAGGGGGAAGGGGTTCTAAGGTTTGCGGTGACGGGTAGTGCGCAGGGATGTAAAATACATTGGGAGTGACGCTGTGTACTGGGAGTGACGCTGTGTACTCGTGGATGTGACCCGGTTTTTGCTGGGAGTGACGGTGTGCTGGGAGGGGCAACAATGGTTACACTGGTCCACCCACGAAATTATTGACCACATTAACAAAATTCATACGCTAATGTTTTTGCATAACTCTCCTGACAATGCTTACACACGCGCTCCGTCACGCTGCAACAATGCTTACACACGCGCTCCGTCACGCTGCAACAATGCTTACACACGCGCTCCGTCACGCTGCAACAATGCTTACACACGCGCTCCGTCACGCTGCAACAATGCTTACACACGCGCGCTCCATGTCAGCGCCTGCAACAATGCTTACACACGCGCTCCGTCACGCTGCAACAATGCTTACACACGCGCTCCGTCACGCTGCAACAATGCCCAAATGTACACCACCGATGTAATTACTGGCAGTATTTTGGAAATTACTTACACACACAACCCGGAGGGGAGAGCAGTAGAGGCAGGGTACATACGTAGCTTTAAGAAGTACGATAAGGCTCTTGGAACCAGGAGTGGACCTAGTAGCTACCAGCGAAGAAGGGAGCCAGGAGCTGTGATTCGACCCCTGCAACCACATATAGGGAACTGTACCAGTATGTGACGAGGTTTGTTCCAGAGCTACAGTGTACAAGCCACCAGGAAAGGCTGGCGGAATTTAACCTAACGATATTGATGGACAAGAGAACCGTGCAAGACACGATAACAACATACAAAATACACAGAGGAATTGACAGGGTAGACAGGGATAGGCTGTACTCGGGGGCACAGTTGCAGGTTAAACACAGAGATGTGACGCAGGGACGTCAGGAAGTATTTCTTCAGAGGAATGATCCCAATGAAGAAGTGGTGGTGATGCAGGCTCCATACATAGTTTTAAGAATAGTTACGACAGGTCTTAAGAGGCTAAGGGGTAGTGTGTCCGGCAAGTGGCAAGTTGGAGACAGAAACACAACTTTCCAGTTGTAGTTTAACACTTAAGCGTAGTTTACCCCTTAAGATAAGTGTAGTTTAACACCTAGCACAAGTGTAACTTAACACAAGCGTAGTTTAACACTTAACACAAATGTAGTTAAACACTTAACACAACGTAGCTGAACACTTAACACAACGTAGCTGAACACTTAACACAACGTAGCTGAACACTTAACACAACGTAGATGAACACTTAACACAACGTAGCTGAACACTTAACACAACGTAGCTGAACACTTAACACAACGTAGCTGAACACTTAACACAAGTGTAGTGAACGTTAGTAGATATTTGCAAGACCTTACTTGCAATCTTACGTTTTCCCGAGACACCAAGAAAATGACAATCCTGAAATACATAACGTTTAATATGCTTCCATTTTACATTTTTTGTGGGGGATGGTAGTAGTAGTAGTAGTAGTAGTTCCCTGGATGGTTGCTGTCTACCATCCTACTCCCTCCAATCCAATCCTTCCTTCCAGTTTTATTCCCAGCAAAAATAAAAATATCCTCCCTACATCCCTTAATTAAAAAAGAAACCCCATGCCTTAAAAGAAAAAAAAAACCTCCCCCTCTCCTTAAAATCCCCCCTCCCCCCCACTACAGCCACGGCTGCCTCTTCCTCAGCCACTTTATTCCCTAATAAAATAATACATAAAATTGAAGAATATTATTATCGACAATTTTCAACCCTCCTGCCTCCCTCCCCCCCCTCTCTCTCTCTCTCACCATCACCTCCTCTCCACTCCTCCCTGCCTGCACCTCACCCTCCCTCCCTCTCTCACCTCTCCACTATTCCTGCCTGCACCTCACCCTCCCTCCCTCTCTCACCTCTCCACTCTTCCTGCCTGCACCTCACCCTCCCTCCCTCTCTCACCTCTCCACTCCTCCCAGCCTGCACCTCACCCTCCCTCCCTCTCTCACCTCTCCACTCCTCCCAGCCTGCACCTCACCCTCCCTCCCTCTCTCACCTCTCCACTCCTCCCAGCCTGCACCTCACCCTCCCTCCCTCCATGATGTCAGGGAGAGTTACAGGTTATTAAAATATGACTTTGTTGTACAATGGAGTGGGAGATAAAGGTTGTAGTCCTTGCTACTACAAATGCTACTACTTCTACAAATACTATACTATTACAACTACCACTACTACAAGTACTATTACAATTATCACTACTACAAGTACAACAATAACCACAGCTACCATACTATTACTACTACTACTGTAATTAGTACTATTGTACTATTACTACTGTTACATATGCTACCACAACTGCTCCTATAACTACTACTCAGACTCATACTCCCACAACTATTACTATTACAAGTACTACTACAGCTACTACTAGTACAACTCCTACCACAAACTTTGAGAAGTGGCAATGAGCCTCTCCACTACCCCTCGGTACTCCACTTAATGTTACGTAGTACCTTTGATATACCTTTGAAGAGTTTCCAAAGTTTCACTACTCTCGGAGCCCGGCCATGGGCCAGGCTCGTCTGGTACTTGCCTGGTCAACCAGGCTGTTGCTGCTTGAGGCCCGCTGCCCGCAAGCTCACTTGTTTCACCCCCTCCCCCTCCGGTAGACCACTTACTAACCACTTGTTCACTGAATCTTAATCTAGAGAGAGCAAAAAGGTACAATACGGGTCCAAGACGGACCGAAACGTCGACTTAATCTAGGCTTGGTCCAGAGATTTCTCCTTGTCGCCTAAGTGCTACTAGCTAGCACCTGTCTACTTCCCCCGTCACTTTCTCTCACCCATGCAAGTACACTGGAAATAAAATCAAGGGAGATATTACCGGGGGTATTTCCGGCCTAATATGAAAAAAATAGTAGTGGAACTATTTGTTAGTGCTAGTAGTGAAAATACAGGAACACTGCCGTTACTGGCTACTTTCCACCTTCATGCAAAGGAACCGTGACCGAAACATCCCAATAATAGGAAGACTATTACTGGTCATGCACCGGGCCGAGGGGGCGTCGACCCCCGGAACACCAGACTCTGGGTATACTCCTCTAGGTATACTCCTCCAGGTTATTGTCCTCCTAAGTCCTAGACTACTGAGAGGGATACAAATTACACCTAAAAGTAATCACTTACAATAGTCCGCCTTGGTTTACTATGTGCTACGCCTTGGTTTACTATGTGCTACGCCTTGGTTTACTATACTATGCCTTGGTTTACTATGTGCTACGCCTTGGTTTACTATGTGCTACGTCTTGGTTTACTATGTGGTACGCCTTGGTTTACTATGTGCTACGCCTTGGTTTACTATGTGCTACGCCTTGGTTTACTATACTATGCCTTGGTTTACTATGTGCTACGCCTTGGTTTACTATGTGCTACGTCTTGGTTTACTATGTGGTACGCCTTGGTTTACTATGTGCTACGCCTTGGTTTACTATGTGCTACGCCTTGGTTTACTATACTATGCCTTGGTTTACTATGTGCTACGCCTTGGTTTACTATGTGCTACGTCTTGGTTTACTATGTGGTACGCCTTGGTTTACTATGTGCTACGCCTTGGTTTACTATGTGTTACGCCTTGGTTTACTATGTGCTACGCCTTGGTTTACTATACTATGCCTTGGTTTACTATGTGCTACGCCTTGGTTTACTATGTGGTACGCCTTGGTTTACTATGTGCTACGCCTTGGTTTACTATGTGCTACGCCTTGGTTTACTATGTGCTACGCCTTGGTTTACTATGTGCTACGCCTTGGTTTACTATGTACTACGCCTTGGTTTACTATACTACGCCTTGGTTTACTATGTACTACGCCTTGGTTTACTATGTACTACGCCTTGGTTTACTATACTACGCCTTGGTTTACTATGTACTACGCCTTGGTTTACTATACTACGCCTTGGTTTACTATACTACGCCTTGGTTTACTAATTAGTCCGTCTTTCGACACTGATTTCAGAAGTGGCTTCACCGAGGTCTCACAAGTCCAGTCGTTTCCCCTGGATGTGACAATTATCTCCTAGTAGCGATGAGAGGACAGTCTTCTCTCCCCACTCTAGTGTGGTTGATCCTTCTCTCCCCACTCTAGTGGTTGATCCCTCTCTCCCCACTCTAGTGTGGTTGATCCCTCTCTCCCCACTCTAGTGTGGTTGATCCCTCTCTCCCCACTCTAGTGTGGTTGATCCCTCTCTCCCCACTCTAGTGTGGTTGATCCCTCTCTCCCCACTCTAGTGTGGTTGATCCCTCTCTCCCCACTCTAGTGTGGTTGATCCCTCTCTCCTCTACGGAGGACAAAAACTCTCTGGTTGTGGCCAACACATAGAATTCCTTGTATTCATACCCCCCCCCTCCCGAACCCTCACCTAGGTGGACAGGTGTGGTTGTCGGAAGTATCCCAAGTGAAGAGGAAAGAATGAGAGGGAGAGTAGAGAATGAGAAGGAGAGAGAGAAAAAGCGGGATTGGAAAGTGAGAGGGCGATGACAGAATAAGAGAAGAGAGCGGCGCGAATGAGAGGGAAGGAAAGGATGAGAGGAGAGAGGGAGAGGGAATGATAATGAGGGGTCTGTGAAGATAGCAGTAAAGGTGAGACATAACCAGAATATTATGGGTAAGGATGGCAGGAAGACGCTGAGGGTAGGGGGGAGAGGGGAAGGGGATAGCGTTAAGGCTGAGGGTAGAGGACAAGAGGGGAGATGATGGCGTTAGGCTGAGGGTAGAGGACAAGAGGGGAGAGGATGGCGTTAGGTTGAGGGTAGAGGGCAAGAGGGGAGAGGATGGCGTTAGGTTGAGGGTAGAGGACAAGAGGGGAGAGGATGGCGTTAGGCTGAGGGTAGAGGGCAAGAGGGGAGAGGATGGCGTTAAGGCTGAGGGTAGAGGGCAAGAGGGGAGAGGATGGCGTTAGGCTGAGGGTAGAGGACAAGAGGGGAGGGGATGGCGTTAAGGCTGAGGGTAGAGGACAAGAGGGGAGGGGATGGCGTTAAGGCTGAGGGTAGAGGACAAGAGGGGAGGGATGGCGTTAGGCTGAGAGTAGAGGGCAAGAGGGGAGGGGATGGCGTTAAGGCTGAGAGTAGAGGGCAAGAGGGGAGGGGATGGCGTTAAGGCTGAGGGTAGAGGACAAGAGGAGAGGGTATTGCGTTAGGCTGAGGGTAGAGGACAAGAGGGAAGGGGATGGCGTTAAGGCTGAGAGTAGAGGGCAAGAGGGAAGGGGATGGAGTTTAGGCTGAGGGAAGGGGGAGGAAGCGTTGAAGGGTGAGTGTAGGGGTGAAAGAAGGGGGCGATGAGAAAATCTGCAGGTGATGGAGAAGAGAATTATGAAAGAGGATGCAAATGGGTAGCTGCGTGGGGAGAGGGGAAGCGGAAGTGGGGTGAGGAAGAATTTTAGTGTGGCCTAGGGGGAGGGAGGGGTAGGAGTGGGTTGTGATTCGTGGTTTTCGGAGGGGAAGGGGGTTGGGAAGTAGTGGTGGTGGTGGAGGGAAGTAACAGTTTGGAAAGGGAGAGGGGGGGGGGGGTAAGAGTGTGTTGAGTATGACCGGAGTTTAGCAGGTTGGTTTTCCTAGGCTTAGGTGGGAGGTCCGGGCAGTGGCACTACAAACATTGGCCGCGGGGGCACTGACCCCCGGAACACACTCTAGGTAAGTAGACACGGCAAGAGACGCAGGAGCGAGTACACTACGAGTGAGCCTGGTCTCAGACCGAGCCGCGGGGGCGTTGACCCCCGAAACCCTCTTCAGGTAACTCCAGGTCTCCAGGTAGTAGGAATTCAACCCTACGAGCGGAAGAATGATCTTACATCGGCAGGCAAGACTCCTAAACCAACTGAAAAGTCGCTCCTGACACTCCCAGAAGTATGGTTTTACACCGACAGGCAAGAATCCTACAGTAACTGGAAAGCACTTTCCGGAATCCCTGGAAGGATACCATATCAACAAGGAAGACTCCTACACCAACTTGAAATTAGTCCCTGGAATCTCCAGAAGGATGAAATTATATTGGCAGGCATTACTCCTCCGCCAACTGGGATGAGATTCCTGAAATCCCTGGAAGGATAGCCTCATATCGGCAGCCAAGACTCCTACGCCAACTGCCATTAAATACAACGTTGTTGTTTGTCTTGGCCAAGACGCGAGGAGGCGACGGGAATATCCTTATGGAAGTTAGTTGGTGTGTCAGCCGACAGAGGCGGGGGGTGAGGGAGTAAGGGAGAGAGGGAGTGAGGGAGAGAGTGAGGAAAAGGAGGAGAATGAGATAGGAAGGAGAAAGGGGTTGTGGCGAAAGGAAATAGAAAAAGTGAGGAGAATGAGGAGGAGGAATAGGTGGAGGTTATGGAAAGAGATACAAGGTAAAGGGAGGAGAATTGGGAGGAAGATAATGGAGGTAGACAGAGAAGGTAAGGAACTGTACAGAGAGATAAAGAGTTTAGAGGTGCAAGCCGAAATGTGGTGGGTACAGTACTTGTATTATTCAAGGTCAAGTGCTAAACCCGTAGGAATCATACAACGCCTGAGGAAGGTGAGGTAATCAGGTTCGATCAGAAGAAGGGAAGGATAGCTCCGGTTTCTTGGATCTAAAACCCTTCACCGGCATCAAGTCGCCCACGTGAAGGGGTGAGGTAGCACAGTCGACTCACAACAGAAGAATCCGATATCAGTCCCAGTAAGTCAATAGGTTAGGGAACATCTCCATGCATCGCTAGTGCTCCCTCATTTAGAATATTGCTCAGTGTTGACGGCCCCGTTCAAAGCAGGAGAAATATCAGAGCTGGAACAAATACAGAGATCGTTTACGGCTCACATTGAGCCAGTAAAACATCTAAATTACTGGAAACGCCTTCAAGTCTTGAACATGTACTCATTGGAGCGGAGGAGAGATACATAATAATATATACCTGGAAAGTACTCGAGGGCCTGGTCCCAAATCTGCACAGTGCCATAACAACATACTGGAGTGAGATATATGGGAGGAAGTGTAAAATAAACCCAGTGAGGAGCAGGGGTGCGGTGGGGACAATAAGGGAACACTGTATCAACATTTGGGGTCCCAGACTATTCAACATCTTACCAGAAGATATCAGAAACCCGGCTGGAACCAGTGTAGAAGCCTTCAAGAGGAAACTGGACAAGTATCTTCAACAGGTGCCAGATCAACCAGGCTGTGATGGATATGTGGGGCAGCGGGCCTTCAGCAACAACAGCGTGGTAGACCAGGCAAGCACCAGACGAGCCTGGCCCATAGCCGGGCTACGAGAGTACCTAATCTCTCGAAACTCTTCAAAGGTTGTCCCTCTTCACCCAGCAGTAATTAGGAACCTGGGTGGTGTTAGTCATCTGTTGTGGGATGCATCCTGGGGAAGAGGATTAAAGGTCCCCAGTAAGCCACACTGCTTGGCTTTTATCAGGGTTATCATGGGTTAAGAATTCGAAAGAAGTCATCTTCACTGACCGAAATAGACAGGTAGAAATTAATGGAAGGAGCTGAGTAGGTGAACCAGAAAAGAGGAGAAGGAGGAAAGAAAGGAAAAGGTGGTAAAACTAGAACCTCTGGTAAAGGAAAGTGAAGAGAAGACAGGAGACTTAGATCCTGGAATATATCAATGGAAGATCCTGGATTATGTCAGCGGAAGTAAATGTTACGGTGACACAGCAAAGATGCGGAAAACGAAACATTTATGTGAACTTCCAGACCTGAGTGTACATGAGTCTCTCTCCACACCTGTGATTAAGCTAGTAATGTGATGGAAGATGTGGTACACGAGGACAAGATGTGGTACACGAGACACAAGATGTGGTACACGAGGGACAAGATGTGGTACATGAGGGACAAGATGTGGTACACGAGACACAAGATGTGGTACATGAGGGACAAGATGTGGTACACGAGGAGACTGGACTAAGGAATACCTGGGTGACTGCAGAGTCGACTGTTTCATAAGTGTAATATGTCAGGGTAGGAGAGCCGAGCTCGGGTACACGCAAGGTATTTATACTGAAACGATTCATGACTGATGGATATTCAAGTTTATTACAACCCATGGATATCCAAGTTTATTAGAGGACACATATTATTACCCGTATCAGAGGAAACATATGTCCTTTTAGAAGCTTACGGACGAAATATTATTTAAGCACCAATTTGAGAAGCGTCTCCTGCAGGCGAGACTCAACTGATCCAACACACAGGTATGAAGGTAGACTCTTGAAGCAGCGGCTTTAATAGTAAAAAAAAAACTCCCCATCCTCATGCCTCTATATTAGATTAATAAAGATTGTTGTGTAGCGAAACGTCTCTCAATAAAGATAACCAGGTGCTACACAGGTGTGATAGTAATTATCTTGTTGGTATCACACCGCTAACTTCATGATGTAAGGGACAAGGGAGGAATGATGACAAGGGTGTGTGAGGGAGGACAAGGGAGGAATGATGACAAGGGTGTGTGAGGGAGGACAAGGGAGGAATGATGACAAGGGTGTGTGAGGGAGGACAAGGGAGGAATGATGACAAGGGTGTGTGAGGGAGGACAAGGGAGGAGTGATGACAAGGGTGTGTGAGGGAGGACAAGGGAGGAATGATGACAAGGGTGTGTGAGGGAGGACAAGGGAGGAATGATGACAAGGGTGTGTGAGGGAGGACAAGGGGGGAATGATGACAAGGGTGTGTGAGGAGGACAATGGAGGAATGATGACAAGGGTGTGTGAGGAGGACATGGGAGGAATGATGACAAGGTGTGTGAGGAGGACAAGGAGGAATGATGACAAGGTGTGTGAGGAGGACAAGGAGGAGTGATGACAAGGTGTGTGAGGAGGACAAGGAGGAATGATGACAAGGTGTGTGAGGAGGACAAGGAGGAATGATGACAAGGGTGTGTGAGGAGGACAAGGAGGAGTGATGAAAGGGTGTGTGAGGAGGACAAGGGAGGAATGATGACAAGGTGTGTGAGGAGGACAAGGGAGGAGTGGTGACAAGGGTGTGTGAGGGAGGACAAGGGAGGAGTGATGACAAGGGTGTGTGAGGGAGGACAAGGGAGGAATGATGACAAGGGTGTGTGAGGGAGGACAAGGGAGGAGTGGTGACAAGGGTGTGTGAGGGAGGACAAGGGAGGAGTGATGACAAGGGTGTGTGAGGGAGGACAAGGGAGGAGTGATGACAAGGTGTGAGAGACAAGGAGGAGGACAAGGAGGAGGAAGTGAGTGACAAGGTGTGTGAGGAGGACAAGGGAGGATGTGACAAGGGTGTGTGAGGAGGACAAGGGAGGAATGATGACAAGGGTGTGTGAGGGAGGACAAGGGTGTGTGAGGGAGGACAAGGGTGTGTGAGGGAGGACAAGGGAGGAGTGGTGACAAGGAAAGAGGAAGAGCCTGAGCTATGAAACACCTCCATAAAGGTTCATATACTTGACATGACGAAGAAGTAATAAGCCCTGACAATGATGCAGCAAAATGCGTTATGACTTCAGACACCATGGACCAGGCAGACACCATGGACCAGGCAGACACCATGGACCAGGCAGACACCATGGACCAGGCAGACACCATGGACCAGGCAGACACCATGGACCAGGCAGACACCATGGACCAGGCAGACACCATGGACCAGGCAGACACCATGGACCAGGCAGACACCATGGACCAGGCAGACACCATGGACCAGGCAGACACCATGGACCAGGCAACACCATGGACCAGGCAGACACCGTGGACCAGGCAGACACCATGGACCAGGCAGACACCATGGACCAGGCAGACACCATGGACCAGGCAGACACCATGGACCAGGCAGACACCATGGACCAGGCAGACACCGTGGACCAGGCAGACACCGTGGACCAGGCAGACACCATGGACCAGGCAGACACCATGGACCAGGCAGACACCGTGGACCAGGCAGACACCGTGGACCAGGCAGACACCATGGACCAGGCAGACACCATGGACCAGGCAGACACCATGGACCAGGCAGACACCATGGACCAGGCAGACACCATGGACCAGGCAGACACCATGGACCAGGCAGACACCATGGACCAGGCAGACACCATGGACCAGCAGACACCATGGACCAGACAGACACCATGGACCAGGCAGACACCATGGACCAGGCAGACACCGTGGACCAGGCAGACACCATGGACCAGGCAGACACCATGGACCAGGCAGACACCGTGGACCAGGCAGACACCGTGGACCAGGCAGACACCGTGGACCAGGCAGACACCATGGACCAGGCAGACACCATGGACCAGGCAGACACCATGGACCAGGCAGACACCTGACCAGGCAGACACCATGGACCAGGCAGACACCATGGACCAGGCAGACACCGTGGACCAGGCAGACACCGTGGACCAGGCAGACACCATGGACCAGGCAGACACCGTGGACCAGGCAGACACCGTGGACCAGGCAGACACCGTGGACCAGGCAGACACCATGGACCAGGCAGACACCGTGGACCAGGCAGACACCATGGACCAGGCAGACACCATGGACCAGGCAGACACCATGGACCAGGCAGACACCATGGACCAGGCAGACACCATGGACCTGGCAGACACCATGGACCAGGCAGACACCGTGGACCAGGCAGACACCATGGACCAGGCAGACACCGTGGACCAGGCAGACACCATGGACCAGGCGGACACCATGGACCAGGCAGACATCATGGACCAGGCAGACACCATGGACCAGGCAGACACTTGGCTGACTCACCAGCTAGGCAGACACCATGGACCAGGAAGACACTTGGCAGACTCACCAGCAAAGCAGACACCATGGACCAGGAAGACACTTGGCAGACTCACCAGCAAGGCAGACACCATGGACCAGGAAGACACTTGGCAGACTCACCAGCAAGGCAGACACCATGGACCAGGAAGACACTTGGCAGACTCACCAGCAAGGCAGACACTTGGCAGACTCACCAGCAAGACAGCATAGACTCAAGAGTGCTTCGAGAATGTAAGGTTAAGCGCCTGGATATGCAGCCATCTTAGTAACCTACTAGAATTAGTGACCACTGGAAGTAATGTCTAGCTGGGGTAGTCAGCGGATACTTCAGCATTTATCGGGTGATCGCTTGATAAAGACCTGTGACAAGAGATACTTGTTTACTGACGGATAAATCACCGTCAAGGAAGGACTAAACCTGGAGGGTGTTTCGGGGGTCAACGCCCCCGAGGCCTTTGTCCATGACCAGACCCCGACTGAAGGTCAAGTACAGTGTGGTAAGTAAGACAAATTTGTAACAGTTAGGCATCTTTATTTCGCCTACACAGTAGGCTTCTTCAGTCGAATACAGAAAAGTTGGCAGAAGCAGTAGAGATATCAGGACGATGTCAGTCCACCACCCTTGAAGACACAAATGCAACTAATGTGACATTTTATTGTGGCAACGTTTCGCTCTCCAGGAGCTTTGTCAAGCCGTTACAAACAATACATGGACACAGAGGGTATATATAAGCTCAGAGTGAGGTGTAATATTAGTGGTGGTAGAAGTAGTAGTGATATAAGTTGTAGTAGTAATACAATAAGGTAGAACAATCAACTTGCACATTAGGAAAAGGTGAAATCAATTACTTGGGTAGCACAAAAATATAGGTTAGACAAATATTTCTTTTAGAGGTTGGATTAGAGAAGACCTGTATCAGTGTTCCACATCTGCGAAGTTCTTTGTGTAGTTAGCAGGAGAGACCAACACTAGTATTACACCTCACTAGGAGCATATACCCTCTGTGTCCATGTATTGTTTGTAACGGCTTGACAAAGCTCCTGGAGAGCGAAACGTTGCCACAATAAAATGTCGCATTAGTTGCATTTGTGTCCTTTTACTTAACATATTGTCGGTAATTCTACCAATATTAATACAAGAGTTTTGTTCCAGTCTAAAAATTGTTCCAAGCTATGGAACAAAACTTTTCTAATTACCCACTACCACTTCCAGTTCCTTATCACCACCATCACCGTAACCAGCACCACTACCACTAACCACACCAAGGCAACAACTACCTCTCAAGGACCAGAGGTATAGATGATATTGCCTCTTGATCACCACCATCAGAGGCACCACCACTGCTCCATCATCAGAAACACCACCACCACCACTTCTTCACTATCAGAGATACCACTACCACTGCTTCACCATCAGACACTACCACTGCTTCACCAACAGAGTCACTACCACTGCTCACCAACAAACACTACCGCTGCTTCACCAACAGAGACACTACCACTGCTTCACCAACAGAGACACTACCACTGCTCACCAACAGACACTACCGCTGCTTCACCAACAGAGACACTACCACTGCTCACCAACAGACACTACCGCTGCTTCACCAACAGAGACACTACCACTGCTTCACCAACAGAGACACTACCACTGCTCACCAACAGACACTACCACTGCTTCACCAACAGACACTACCACTGCTTCACCAACAAAGACTACCACTGCTTCACCAACAAAGACTACCACTGCTTCACCAACAGACACTACCACTGCTCCACTCATGCTGCAAAGCTAATTTACACCTCTAATCGAGTAACTGAGTGAGGGAGTCAACAATGCAGGTGTCTCCTGCTTGACTGAACTGACTGGCAGAGGTAACAGCTACAAGGTCATCACCACCAGATGCTGTCTGACTGAATTAGAGAGAGAGAGATCATATGAGAGCCTCCACCTGAGAGCTCACCTGACGTTGCCTTGATGCTCAGCTGCGTCAAGAACGACGCAGCATCCAGAACTGAACGCTGCGATTATTTTGAAGTCCAATACGTTGCCTGAAAGTACCGCTGCAGGTTCTTGTAATCTCCTTACTTCAGGTTAAACTTTCCTGAAGTCTTATGTAACCTAACTCAATCTAACGTAAAATAAGATGGTTCAAAACGACTTAATTATAGCACAGGTGTGTAAACTTAATATATTTTTAAAGATCTTTTCATAATGAATTAGAAAAAATAAGTGAAATAATAACCAAAAATAGCGGATCGTGAGTCGAAAACATTTGAGGAAAACTGGGAACGGGAAGAATTTGACGCTGAATATTACATAAACAAAAATTGACGCACATCAGAATGTGGCGGCCAGCTGGACCTGACGGCAGGCTTACACCTGAACCAGCTGGACCTGACGGCAAGCTTACACCTGAACCAGCTGGTCTTGACGGCAGGCTTACACCTGAAGAAGCTGGACCTAACGGCAAGCTTACACCTAAACCAGCTGGACCTGACGGCAGGCTTACGCCTGGACCAGCTGGACCTGAGGACAGACTCATACCCTGACTATCTGATGTAGACACAGCGTGGGCAGCAGAAGGAGGAGGAGGAGGAGGAAATATAAAGACAATACAGGGAAGAGAAGGAAGGAGTGGTCTTGCAGGAGAAGAAGAAGCATAATAAGAAACTGGTGATGAAGAGGAGGGGAAAGGAGGGCTGGAGGAAGAAGGGAAGATTAAAGTGATAAAAGAATGTAATTTAGAAAAGAATGTTATTTTTTAATGGTTGAAAATTGGGCGCATTAGCAGCGTGTGGAATTATATTTTCAAGTAACATCATTAGGAACCTGAAGAACGTTTTCGGGGGTCAGCGCCCCCGTTGTCCGCTCCTAGACCAGGCCTCCTTATCGTGGGGGGGGGGTTCTTGTAAGGGAGATGGTAGCGAGGAAAACACTGTAGACTGTTGTAACGGAGGCGTTATTATTGGTAATACTTGGAGAGGTCAGCCTTGACCGCGTCCGCCCGTCTCTAGGTCTATCGAGAAGTGAGAAAGATCTCTTATCGGCCTATGCGCAGGACGTAGCGAGGCTTGGCAGGGAGCCAGACTATAAATATATTAGAAATCTATTTACTACACAAGTATTACACTGTTTACATCCTGGTGGATCAAGGCCTGAGCAACCAGGCTGTTACTGCCGGCCGCACGCAATCCAACGCACGAACCACAGCCCGGCACAGTCAGGCTGATCAGACACTAATGGCACCTGGGTCCAGGTTCCTCCTAAAGATCCAATATTGTGATTTCTTACAGTTTTTGATAAGTATGGAAGTCCACGAGTCTGGGTCTGGAGCAGAATACACGCTCATGCTGTCGATAGTTTCTTCACAGTCAACTGGGGAGAAAACTACGGCAGAAAATTGTAGAGATGTTAACAGTGTTTTGAGTCTCATTCATGAAAAACTCACTTGTGTCAACGATCTGTAGACTGATGACTAGGTCACTGAATACTGAGTCATATTGTGACTTTAATATTGCACTCATTTTCACCAGTGTGTCCCGTCTCCTTTAAGGCCCTATACTGTATATGTTTTTTTTTTTTCATCCTGAATTTTGCATAAGAATAAATATTTGAAATTTCTTGTAATTTTATTTATGATTTATTTCTCCCTCTGTCTCTGCTGGACTCTACAAGGCAGCAGATTCTGCTGCCTTGACGCTCTGTTATCCATCGTCTTCGCCAGTAGAGAGACTGTCCCTTCATCCCTTCCCCCTCTCTCCAGTTTGCATCTTCTATTCTTCTGCCGTAGAATTACGTGTTTGGAGCTCACTTCGAGCACCAAAGAGCTCATTCTCCCGAGGAACTGGCGTAGCTCTTGGGTGGTCATGCTATCATCTCAACTTGTCTTGCTAAGTTCGCAATTTATTTGATCTTAGTTGATGTTGTTCTAGTTGAAGACGAATCTGTTGAAATCACTCTCATGCTTGGTCGTGTTTCTGTGTCCCAGATCACTGTGTACGCAGGTCTGTACTTCCATTATGTTGTCGTCTGAGACTGCAGACTTTAACACCGTTATGTCCCGGACTGGGTCCTCATTGTTCGTAAATACAAGGTCTAAGGTGTTTCTCAGTCTGGTCAGTTCAGAAATCTGCTGGCTTAAGGCGAATTAACTGCAAAGGTTTAATAAGTCTGTTGTGTGAAGCTGTTCCTCCGAGCTAGCTCCACGGACTCTCTCTCTCTCTCTCTCTCTCTCTTTCTTCAATTACCGTCCTTGTTATAGTCTTCCATTTAAGATGTCTTGAAGTCTCCAAACAGATGGGTTTGACGGGTTATCAAACATGGATGCGTGTTATCCAACCTCTGAATATTTCCAGTAGTACACAAATAACCCACACATAGGAGAGACAAGCTTATGACGACGTTTCGGTCTGACTTTAACATTTACAAGTCACACTAACACAAGAAGGTGTGGGAGCCAGTATATATAGGAGAGGGGGACAAGGACGGGACAGAGAGAGAGGAAGAAAGAAGTGGAGAAGTAGTGACAGAGGTAATGCTAATAGTGGAAGTAGTAGTAGCAGTAGGCCTTTACTTCCAGCAGGTACTGGAGTATCTTACACAAGGGTGAAGGAGAAAAGCGGAAGGAGTGAAGGGAAAGGAAAAGGGACCAGAGGAAATGGTATGGTGGATGTGAGAGGTGCTGGGTGGGGGATAAGGGGTGGGAAAGACGAGGATACCGGGGAAAGGGGAAGGGGGATGTAACTTAACCCACGGTACAACGATATTCTAGATAATTAATTCCCGTGAGAAGACTGGGAGGTTACAGAGGCAGTGAATCATCTCTGGGTTGAACCTCCCTTACATGACCTTACTAGTTAGTGAACCAAGTCTGCTGATGCTGTTGTTGTTGCTTCTGCTGCTGTTGTTGCTGCTACTGCTGCTGCTACTACTGCTGCTGCTGTTACTGTTGCTGCTGCTGTTGTTGCTGCTGCTCTTATTGTTGCTGTTGTTGTTGCTGCTGTTGCTAGTGGTGCTGCTGTTATTGCTATAGCGCTGTACTTGATGCTGCTGCTACTAATATCGATGCTGCACAGCGCCTGAGCTACGTTCAGACACTAGGAACGTCCAGTACCCGCTACGTTCAGACACTAGGAACGTCCAGTACCCGCTACGTTCAGACACTAGGAACGTCCAGTACCCGCTACGTTCAGACACAAGGAACGTCCAGTACCCGCTACGTTCAGACACTAGGAACGTCCAGTACCCGCTACGTTCAGACACTAGGAACGTCCAGTACCCGCTACGTTCAGACACTAGGAACGTCCAGTACCGCTACGTTCAGACACTAGGAACGTCCAGTAGCCGCTACTTTCAGACACTAGGAACGTCCAGTACCCGCTACGTTCAGACACTAGGAACGTCCAGTACCCGCTACGTTCAGACACTAGGAACGTCCAGTACCCGCTATGTTCAGACACTAGGAACGTCCAGTACCCGCTACGTTCAGACACTAGGAACGTCCAGTACCCGCTACGTTCAGACACTAGGAACGTCCAGTACCCGCTACGTTCAGACACTAGGAACGTCCAGTACCCGCTACGTTCAGACACTAGGAACGTCCAGTACTCGCTACGTTCAGACACTAGGAACGTCCAGTACCCGCTACGTTCAGACACTAGGAACGTCCAGTACCCGCTACGTTCAGACACTAGGAACGTCCAGTACCCGCTACGTTCAGACACTAGGAACGTCCAGTACCCGCTACGTTCAGACACTAGGAACGTCCAGTACCCGCTACGTTCAGACACAAGGAACGTCCAGTACCCGCTACGTTCAGACACTAGGAACGTCCAGTACCCGCTACGTTCAGACACTAGGAACGTCCAGTACCCGCTACGTTCAGACACTATGAACGTCAGTACCCGCTACGTTCAGACACTAGGAACGTCCAGTACCCGCTACGTTCAGACACTAGGAACGTCCAGTACCCGCTACGTTCAGACACTAGGAACGTCCAGTACCCGCTACGTTCAGACACTAGGAACGTCCAGTACCCGCTACGTTCAGACACTAGGAACGTCCAGTACCCGCTACGTTCAGACACTAGGAACGTCCAGTACCCGCTACGTTCAGACACTAGGAACGTCCAGTACCCGCTACGTTCAGACACTAGGAACGTCCAGTACCCGCTACGTTCAGACACTAGGAACGTCCAGTACCCGCTACGTTCAGACACTAGGAACGTCCAGTACCGCTACGTTCAGACACTAGGAACGTCCAGTACCCGCTACGTTCAGACACAAGGAACGTCCAGTACCCGCTACGTTCAGACACTAGGAACGTCCAGTACCGCTACGTTCAGACACTAGGAACGTCCAGTACCCGCTACGTTCAGACACTAGGAACGTCCAGTATCCGCTACGTTCAGACACTAGGAACGTCCAGTACCCGCTACGTTCAGACACTAGGAACGTCCAGTACCCGCTACGTTCAGACACTAGGAACGTCCAGTACCCGCTACGTTCAGACACTAGGAACGTCCAGTACCCGCTACGTTCAGACACTAGGAACGTCCAGTACCCGCTACGTTCAGACACTAGGAACGTCCAGTACCCGCTACGTTCAGACACTAGGAACGTCCAGTACCCGCTACGTTCAGACACTAGGAACGTCCAGTACCCGCTACGTTCAGACACTAGGAACGTCCAGTACCGCTACGTTCAGACACTAGGAACGTCCAGTACCCGCTACGTTCAGACACTAGGAACGTCCAGTACCCGCTACGTTCAGACACTAGGAACGTCCAGTACCCGCTACGTTCAGACACTAGGAACGTCCAGTACTCGCTACGTTCTGGCTGACATAATGCACAATTCTACTTAAGTTAGGATTGTCAGGGATAACTGCATGAACGTTTTAATTAGTGATAATATATTCGCATCACACAATAACAATTTCCCCTTAATCAACAACACTAATTCCAGTTATCGAATAAATAATGAAGGACCGGAAATAACGTATCCGGTTACCCGATTTTTATCCCAATTAGCGAAAACACACACACACATATATATATATATATAAATGTCCATAAAGACACTTTTTTTCTGAAGGTAAACGCTGTGCTGAGTCAATTCTGACTTCAGATTTGGAAGCATCAGACTGTGGTTAATGACATACATTTATCTTAGTTAATGATAAATATTTACCCTAGTTAATGATATACACTGACCTTAGTCGAAGACACTAACAACTGCCTCGGTAGAAGACGAGAAGTCTCGTTTTTTTTCAGTGTCATTCCATCCTTGTCTTGTTTAAAGTTGTTATCACTGTCGTGTTGTACAGTGACCTCTTCCCCAGAGAAACTCCCCCCCCCCCATCCTCCAAGATCTTCCTTTCCTCAGCACCCCCCCCCCTCCTGACTTTCCCTCCCCATCCAGAGCACTGGGTAATTAGTGGAATGACAAGGGGCCAGAGAGCGTGAGTGGGAGTGTCGTGGGGAGTGGAAGAGTGGGTAGCTGGGTGGGTAAGTTAGTAGGAAGATGGGTAGATGGGTAGGTAGGTAGGTAGGTAGGAAGGTGGGTAAATGGGTAGGTAGGAAGGTGGGTAAATGGGTAGGTAGGCAGGTTGATGGATAGATGGGTTGGTAGGTAGGTAGTGGATAGATGGGTACTGTTTGTCAGGACCGTGAGTGAGGTTAAGGAGACGATGAAGTATGAGAGAGAGAGAGAGAGAGAGAGAGAGAGAGAGAGAGACTGCACTATCTCTCAACACAAACACAAGCAGGGAGGATAAATTAACATCTATGAGGAGAGTTACTCAATAAAGGTTGCAGATCAAATCAGAGGTGAGTGAGGCGCCAGGCAGTAATTACCTCACCGGATATACTAGCCAATCAGGGGCACCCTTGCCATGCGCCAATCATCCCCCCCGCCCACCCCCCGGGGGGCTGACACGATCCATCTCAAAATTAATAATCTTCCACCACCACCCAAAAAAATCATAACATGACAGAAAAAATAACATTAAACGCTCAAAAGAAGAGGTTTCGAAAACAGAAAAAAAAAATTCTCTTCGAGAAACTTAAAAACTTCTGAGGCGGAAGTTGTAAGTTGCAGAGAGAGAGAGAGAGAGAGAGAGAGAGAGAGAGAGAGAGAGAGAGAGAAACACAGGTCCCACCGGGACCGGGACACGGGGGCGCTGACCCCCGGAACCATTCACAGGCAGGCAGACAATAAATTATCTGGGAATTACATATATCCTGTACGCTAAATAACACACACACAAAAATAATTACGGAAACAGATAAATCCTGCGTCAAAGAGCCTACGGAAATACAACACATAACTTTAATGAAAAATAAATCCCGGTGTATATCTCACATAAACCACATCCCATAAAAAACTTCGATAACATAAACCTTTATTTATGAACTTTAAACACTTACAGGGAAAAAATAAACCAGTTGTGAAAAGGTAAATTCCCTCAAAGAAAAAGATAAAGCATCTTACAGAAAGATAAATCCCCTTACAGAGACAGATTAATACCCCTCACGGGAACAGATAAATCCCCTCACAGAGACAGATAAATCATCCTCACGGGAACAGATAAAGCCCCTCACAGAGACAAATATATTCCCCCTCACGGGAAGATAAATCCCCTCAAAGAGACTGATAAATCCCCTCTCACGGGAACAGATAAATCCCAGCACAGAGACAAACAAATCTCCCTCACGGGAACAGATAAATCCCCTCACAGAGGCAGATAAATCTCCCTCACAGGAAGAAATACCGCAGGACAAAAATGAAAACCTTTATTCATTGAGAAATGTGTAAGTGTGAGTGTGAATGTGAGTGTGAATGTGAGTGTGAATGTGAGTGTGACTGAGTGTGAGTGTGAGTGTGAGTGTGACTGAGTGTGAGTGAGTGTGAGTGTGAGTGAGGTAGGAAGATGACCCACGAGTCCCGGGGCACGAAGGCAAGTGTAAAGTTTACGTGGAGACGAAGACAGGAGGTAGAGGACGGAAGGAGGAAGAGCGAAGGAGACTACGAAAAGGGAGAGAAGGAAACGAAGGAAGGGGAGGACAGAGGCGTAAAAGAGGAGGGAAGGAGAAAGAAAGGGGGGAGGGAGGGAAGATTACAAGGAGAAAAAAGAAGAAGCAAAAACGACATCAGGTCTAGAAAAACATACACTGCATGCAACAAGATAGCAATTTCAAGGTCTTTATCGATTCAGAGATCACAGTCAAGAGAAAGAATATTCTGAATTACTAATAAATGTTAACTCACGGCTTATTGTTGTCTCTCGTGGCCTTACTGGCCTTTGATACCTTTGCTATACCTTTGAAGAGTTTCGAGAGTTTATCTACTCTCTGAGCCCGGCCATGGGCCAGGCTCGTCTGGTGCTTGCCTGGTCAACCAGGCTGTTGCTGGTGGAGGCCCGTTGCCCCCACATATCCACCACAGCCTGGTTGATCCACTCAATATTTTCTATTTTTCTAAACAACATTTTTTTCCCTTGAGAAGTTCTTGAACCTTGAAGTTCTGTGATTCTTATCCTCTGTTTGTAGAGGGAGCGTCCTTCCCTTTCTAACTTGCATATTCTTCTCTTATTTTTTCTTAAGAATAAGTGATTGGATAACACTTTTATTGGCACTGCACTCAACCTCTGGAGACACTTCCTGTCACCCACACTATCGTTCCGGCATATTTCAGTAATGACATGTTTTATTTGGTCTCGGTTAATGCATTTATTGTTGAAGATGAACTGGTCGAGTACACTCACTCTAATATTTTGTATTTTGTGTTCAAGAGTGTTGTAGTGATCCCATCGACTCCAGGCTGGGGGACTGACTATCTCAAACTCCTTCTGATGATCTTCAACCATTCTACTCTGTAATAGACTGAGGAAGCCACTGCTTGGCAAAACGTATCCATAATAAATATATTCAAGTGTCGCACAATTGTCTAATTCATCAACATCAGTTTGTATTCAGGTCTGAACGTCAATTAGGTCGAGCTTCGAGTTTCTTGTATTCAACATGCTTATGTTCCGCACCAGATCTTCATTATTTGTGAGTGTAAAGTCAAGGGAATACTCTGCTTGCTTCCAGTATTTGCTGCGAAAAGCCAAATACTATACACAGTTTCGTGAATAAGTACGATCATGCACTTGAGGCCAGGTACAAGCAAAATAGTCGATAATATTAAAAGAAGAACCAGGAACTAGGAATCTACGTGTATGCACACGTAGTATATACACACACACAATACAAGAAAGCTGGAGGACCAGGCAGGGATAACAGGGAAGGCACTACAATGGATCAGGGAATACCTGTCAGGAAGACAGCAGCGAGTCATGGTACGTGGCGAGGTGTCAGAGTGGGCGCCTGTGACGATTGGGGTTCCACAGAGGTCAGTCCTAGGACCGGTGCTGTTTCTGGTATTTATGAACGACATGACGGATGGAATAGACTCCGAAGTGTCCCTGTTTGCAGATGATGTGAAGTTGATGAGAAGAATTCAATCGGACGAGGACCAGGCAGAACTACAAAGGGATCTGGACAGGCTGCAAGCCTGGCCCAGCAATTGGCTCCTGGAGTTCAACCCCACCAAGTGCAAAGTCATGAAGATTGAGGAAGGGCAAAGAAGACCGCAGACAGAGTACAGTCTAGGGAGGCCAGAGACTAAAAACCTCACTGAAGGAAAAGGATCTTGGGGTGAGTATAACACCGGGCACATCTCCTGAGGCGCACATCAACCAAATAACAGCTGCAGCATATGGGCGCCTAGCAAACCTAAGAACAGCATTCCGACATCTTAATAAGAAATCGTTCAGGACCCTGTACACTGTGTACGTTAGGCCCATATTGGAGTATGCAGCACTAGTTTGGAACCCACACCTAGCCAAGCACATAAAGAAATTGGAGAAAGTACAAAGGTTTGCAACAAGACTAGTCCCGGAGCTAAGGGGTATGTCCTACGAGGAGAGGTTAAGGGAAATCGACCTGACGACACTGGATGACAGGAGAGATAGGGGAGACATGATAACGACATATAAAATACTGAGAGGAATCGATAAGGTGGACAGAGACAATGTTCCAGAGATGGGACACAGCAACAAGGGGTCACAGTTGGAAGTTGAAGACTCAGATGAATCACAGGGATGTTAGGAAGTATTTCTTCAGTCACAGAATTGTCAGGAAGTGGAATAGTTTGGGAAATGATGTAGGGGAGGCAGGATCCATACATAGCTTTAAGGAGAGGTATGATAAAGCTCATGGAGCGGGTAGAGTGACCGAGTAGCGGCCAGTGAAGAGGCGGGGCCAGGAGCTATGACTCGACCCCTGCAACCACAAATAGGTGAGTACACACACACACGCACACACACACACACACGTGCACACCGGGAGAGGCTAATGCACCTCTGATGAGGCAATGGGAGACACAGTGGGAGGAAAGGGAGAGGTCGAAGGGGACACCCACGACAGAAGAAAACAGGAGGAGAAAGAAAGGATCAAAGGTATCATGCTAGCAATAGGGGGAGACACGTCCCAAGTGACAAATTTTCGGAGAATTGGGTGGTACACAAGGGAAAGAAATCGACCTCTCAAGGTAATCTTCAAAGCAGAATCAGCCCGCACCATGATCCTGCAAGAGAAAGCAAGGCTGAGGACGAATGAGGGGTACCGGAATGTATACCTAGATCGAGACAGAACGCAGGAAGAAAGGGAGGCTCGGAAGGAGCAGATAAGAAGGCGAAGAGAGGAGAGAGAGGAGACAGCAAGATACGGAGGACACCAAGCCCAAACAGGACAAACACACACACTGGAAGTACCCACGGTGGGCCTAAAATCACAAAACCCCCACGCCAACCATACCCTTTAACACCACACACACTCATCAGTCCCACTGCCCCCACCCCAGCAACCCAAAACCCACCATCACAGATACCCCCACCCCCACCACAAACTCCACCCCACCAACCCATACCCCAACCACACAATCCCCCCCACCCATGCTGCAACCCCTTATGGGCACCCCACCCACACCCCCCTCAACCCACCAAGATCTCCCCAGGGACACAGTATTGGAAACAAGGTTGAAGGTTTGGTACACAAACGCGGATGGAATTACGAACAAGTATGAAGAGTGGAATGAAAGAATAGGTGAAGTGTCCCCAGACATCATAGCTGTCACAGAAACCAAACTAAAGGAGACGGTATCAGATGCAATCTTCCCACAGGGATATCAGATCCTGAGGAAAGATAGAAGGAGCCGGGGAGGAGGAGGGGTCGCACTGCTTGTAAGGAACCGTTGGAAATTTGAGGAAATGGAAGGAATGGAGGTGTGTAGAGAAAGGGACTACATAGTAGGTACCATCCAGTCTGGGGAACACAAGATAATCATTGCAGTGATGTATAACCCACCACAGAACTGCAGGAGGCCAGGTGAGGAATATGATGAGAACAACAGAGCGATGGTGGACACTCTGGCGGAGGTGGCAAGAAAAGCGCACATGAGCAGAGCGAAGCTACTGGTCATGGGCGATTTCAACCACAGGGAGATCGACTGGGAGAACCAAGAACCACGTGGGGGTCCAGAAACTTGGAGAGCCAAGATGATGGATGCGGTACTGGAAAACCTGATGCACCAACATGTCAGGGACACGACCAGAGTGAGAGGAGAAGATGAACCAGCAAGACTGGACCTTGTATTCACCCTGAACAGCTCAGATATTGAAGACATAACAACGAGAGCCCCTGGGAGCCAGTGACCATATGGTGCTGAGCTTTGAGTACATTGTAGAGCTACAGGTGGAGAGGGAAAACGGTACCGAAAGAGACAAACCAGATTTTAAAGAGGAAACTACACAGGCATGAGGAATTTCCTGCAGGAGGTTCAGTGGGAAAGGAAATGGATGGACAGACAATAAATGAAATGATGGAATACGTAGGGTCAAAGTGTAAGGAGGCAGAGGAACGGTTTATACCCAGAGGAAAAAGATTAAACGGGAAGGCCAGAAAGAGCCCCTGGTTTACCCAAAGGTGCAGGGAGGCAAAGACTCAGAGTGTCAGAGAATGGAAAAGGTACAGAAGGCAAAGAACCCAAGTAAACAAAGAGAGTAGTAGAAGAGCTAGAAACGAGTATGCACAGGTACGGAGGGAGGCCCAGAAACAGTACGAAAACGACATAGCATCGAAAGTTAAGTCCGACCCGAAGCTCATGTACAGTCATATCAGAAGGAAAACAACAGTTAAAAACCAGGTGATAAGGCTGAGGAGAGAAGATGGGGAACTCACAAGCAATGATCAAGAGGTATGTGAGGAGCTCAACTTGAGGTTTAAGGAAGTATTCACAGTGGAGGAAGGAAGGCAGCTGGGTAGACAGGATGGGGTGCATCACCAACAAGGAATGTATCAAGTGCTAGAGGGCATACACACAACTGAGGAGGAGGTGAAGCAGTTACTCAGTGACCTTGATACCTCAAAGGCGATGGGTCCGGACAATATCTTCCCATGGGTTCTTCGGGAAGGAGCTGAGGTACTGAGTGTGCCACTTACCATAATATTCAACACATCCCTTGAAAATGGGCAGATACCTGAGGTATGGAAGAAGGCCAATGTAGTCCCCATCTTTAAAAAGGAGACAGAAAAGAGGCACTAAACTATAGACCGGTGTCACTTACATGTATAGTGTGCAAAGTCCTGAGAAAATCATCAGGAAAAGAATGGTGGAGCACCTCGAGCTGAACAGGATAATAAACACCAGACAGCATGGATTCCGGGAAGGCAAATCCTGTGTAACAAACCTCCTAGAGTTCTATGATAAAGTAACAGAGGTAAGGCAAGAGAGAGAAGGGTGGGTTGATTGCATTTTCCTGGACTGCAGGAAGGCCTTCGACACAGTTCCTCACATGAGATTAGTAAAGAAGTTGGAAGAACAAGCATGTATAACAGGAAGGGCACTGGAATGGATCAGGGAATACCTCACAGGAGGCAACAACGGGTCATGGTGCGTGATGAGGTATCACAGTGGGCGCCTGTGACGAGCGGCGTACCGCAGGGGTCAGTCCTAGGACCAGTGTTATTCTTGGTATATGTAAACGACATGACGGATGGGATAGACTCAGAAGTGTCTCTGTTCGCAGATGATGTGAAATTAATGAGGAGAATCACATCGGAAGAGGACCAAGCAGGACTTCAAACAGACCTGGACAAGCTTGACATCTGGTCTAGCAACTGGCTTCTCGAATTCAATCCCACCAAATGCAAAGTAATGAAGATCGGAGAAGGACAAAGAAGACCGCTGACAGAGTACAGGCTAGGTGGACAAGGGCTACAAACCTCGGCAAAGGAGAAAGACCTTGGGGTGAGTATAACGCCAAGTACGTCTCCGGAGGCACACATCAACCAGATAACTACGGCAGCATATGGGCGACTGGCAAACCTAAGATTAGCGTTCCGTTACCTAAACAAGGAATCGTTCAAGACACTGTACACCGTGTACGTCAGGCCCATACTAGAATATGCAGCACCAGTCTGGAACCCACACCTGGTCAAGCACGTAAAGAAACTAGAGAAAGTGCAAAGGTTTGCGACAAGGCTAGTTCCACAACTCAGGGGTCTGTCCTATGAAGAAAGGTTGAGGGAAATAGGACTAACAACACTGAAGGAAAGAAGGGTCAGAGGAGACATGATAACGACATACAAAATACTGCGGGAATCGACAAGGTAGACAGGGACAGGATGTTCCAGAGAGGGAACACAGAAACAAGGGGACACAACTGGAAGCTGAAGACTCAGATGAGTCAAAGGGATGTTAGGAAGCATTTCTTCAGCCACAGAGTAGTCAGGAAGTGGAATAGTCTAGAGAAGATATAGTGGAGGCAGGAACCATACATAGTTTTAAGACGAGGTATGATAAAGCTCATGGAGCAGGGAGAGCAGAGACCCAGTAGCGGACAGCGAAGAGGCGGGGCCAGGAGCTGAGTCTCGACCCTGCAACCACAATTAGGTGAGTCACACACCACACACACACACACACACACACACACACACACACACACACGCACACACACAAGATAAAAATCAGCTCACAATGTATGTAATAAGGAACCTGTGAACAAACATGGAAATTCTAATCAGGAATTGAATGTGGCAATTTTCTTCATGACTGAGCATAGGAAAGTGTGGAATAGATCAGTCCAGTGATGGAAGGAAGAGGGAGGGAGGGAGAGAGAGAGAGAGAGAGAGAGAGAGAGAGAGAGAGGGAGAGAAGGGGGGGGGGAGAAAAATCAGCCTTCAGCACTCGTGAACTATTTTTAAGAAAACTTGCAATTTATTAAACAAAGCTGTAAGAACACTTAAATTGGCAGCAATGATTAAGTATGAGAGTGAGTGAGGGATAATACGGGGCTTCCAACACGAGCTGGGAAGCCTCTCAAACTTACTTACAGGTGTTAGGGTAATACCCCCCGAGCGATTACCAACAATATAAACAACAATAACTTAGGAATAAATTAACCAGGAATGTTTGGGAATTATGCACAAGATATACTCATGAAATGCTTTCAGTATCGATGTTTCCGTGAAATTTCAATTAGCAAAAGAGTGATTTATTTCAGCTTTTAGTTAATAATAAGAACTGATTAATATGAATATAAGAAATTGCTCAACAATAAGAAAATCGTAAGTTTAAATTATATCTGCTGGGAAGAGAATGTGTGTTGTCCTAGTGAGGGACGGGGAGTAGGGAGGGAGGGGGAAGGGTGAGGGAGGCTCCAGTCTACTCCTCCACACTGGGTAAACCACTTAAGTCTTTATCGTACTGTTCTGCAGTTCGACAGACCACTTAGCTCGCCTTTTCATATCCAGTGGTGCGAGTACACTTCTTCACCTCTTGGCAGCGACTTATTAATTAACCACTTCTGGAAACAACACTTAATCTAGTGTTCGCTACGAAGCTTTCTCCTCACCAGGTCTTACCACTGACTCACTTTATCGCCATTTTTCTCACACCTACGTAAGTACACCCAAAATAAAGCCACGTTTATTACCGGGATGATTCTAAACCAGTATTAAAAGTACTACATTTATTACTACTGTTCAGTACTAATACATTTATTAGTACTGAGAGTAAATCATCCACTTGGACACTTATATTTTAGGGTTACTGTAAGGAAGAATACCGCTATACTAATGAGAGCTTTAACAGTGATCTATCAGGCTGTGACAACAGGGTAAACAAAATACTACTGAAAGTGATATAATTAACTGTTCGCTTCTTAAGTCTCCACAAATCCCTTCAGCACTGGTTTCAAAAGTGGTTTCCCCCAGGTCTCGCAAGACCAGCCACCTCGCGCTCCACCTCCGCTCATTAACCTGATCTGTCTCTCCACTTTTATCCCACTATTTTAAATAGGTTGCTCTACCCCACTTCAAGTGACCAAACAGAATACGATCAAACACTCAAGTCAGTATTTCTGAAAGCTTGGAACCAGGTTCTTAAAAGCTTGGAGCCAGTTTCTTAAAGTTTGGAGCCAGGTTGATGAGAGACAAACACCAAAGACCCTAAGCTGCCCTTCATCAAGCTTTAATACTCGCACCCCTGAAGGTTTAAGCCAGCTTGTGAAATAGGATTAGCGAGATCCTTAATCTGCGCGTCTGGCCTTCCTTTCTATAAACTTTGCAGGATTGATTCCAACGCTGTACACTGGAATTACTGTCAATGGCTGAGAAGACAGTGCAAAATACCTCCAATGACAAGCAGGAGGAAAGGAGTACACTAAGAAACAACTCATTAAGTGTAAAGGAACCCAGGCTCTTCAATACTCTTCATAAATAAGGGGAATTACCAGCATACAGTGAACTGAATAAGTTCATCAGGATAATTCCTGATCAGCCAGGCTGTGGTGGCCTCTGACTGATGAGGCGGTCAGCCAGGATGTCTCATCAGAGACACTGGCCATAACCATCACCAGGCAAACCAGAAAATACACACACCACCTAGGGAAAAAAATCGATTTCCCGAGGAAGAAATCGCTCTACCGAGGAAAATAAATCAGACCCCCCGGGCCCAAAAAGATCACAGCGAGGGGAAACAGGTCGAACAACTGAGGGAAAACAATTGGTCCAGCCGAGAAATAAATCGGAAGCACTAGAGAATAAATTGGAGGCAGCGGAGAATAAATCGGCTGGAGTTGCATAGAACCTGTGATGGGGACGGTGGGGGGGGGGAAAGAAGTTTTAAGGGATGATCTGGGCAGCAGAGTGGGATTCTAAGAGGCCGTCTTGAGCGCCTGGGTCTTGAGTGAGTGCTTGACGACGAACTCTTGAACACTCCTCTCTCCTTGCCTCTTTATCTCCTGCCTTCATTATTTATTTTCGCGATTTTCCCCTCGATCTAAATCCTCTTGTATCGTGGAATCCAGGGACTGGATCCTCTTGTATAGTAGAACGCAGGGACTGGATCCTTTTGTATCGGTGAATCCAGGGACTGGATCCTTTGTATCGTAGAACCTAGGGACGGGGTCCTCTTGGATTATAGATCTCACGGTCAAATAGTTAGCTAGACGGGCGTAAATAACTGAGCAGAGTAAAAAAAAACACTGGACATAAATTAGTCTCCCAAAACGCAATAAAACCAGACAAAATTCTTCCCAAGCACGGGAAAATACAACCCAAAAATTACATCCTAAATACAACACGACAATGGCCAGAATCTATTGCAATACAACACAAGAATCTTGATCTATCAGTTAAAAGACATTGTCAAATATTTTGTCACAAACCACAACAATTGGTACGATACAATGAGGGACCTCAAGTCCACTTAACTACGATACAATGAAGGACCTCAGGTCCACTTAACTACGATACAATGAGGTACCTCAGGTTCACTTAACTACGATACAATGAGCCATTAACGAGGGGATTCACTAACGAGTCTAGAGCAATTAAGACAGGAGGCGCGTCAATGCTGAGGTGCAGTAGTGATGGGCCGGGTGTGGGGGCGGGACCCGGAACACCTCCAGGTATACCAGATAGACGACATAAATCACGGAAACGATCATTTAACAGAAGTAGATAAAAAACCAAAAGATAGACAGTCTACCCTACTTTTCTTTCCCCATATCAAGAAAAATAAGAAGGTACTGGAAGAGGAGGAAAAAGAAAACTGGTGGGTGAGAAAGAAGAATCGGGGGGGAATGGGAAGAACCTAATATTGACATATTCAAAGGCAGCGTCTTCTTTGAATTTTCAATATCCAAAAAGAAATATGTCATATACCAAAGAAGAAATATGTCAATATTCAAAGAAGAAATACGCATCTTAACAAATTTCCCAAAGACGATAGCATCTTATCATATTAAAAAAAAACAACGTCTTGGTGTATTTAGATTCCGTCTTGGTGTTTTAAAGGGCGTCTTGGTATTAAGACAGCGTCTTGGTTTTAAAAACAGCGTCTTGGTGTAAAGACAATTTTCCGGGGTGTATTAAGACAACGTCTGGTGTATTACGTCAGTCTTGGTACTAAGTCAGCGTCTTGGTGTATTAAAACAGCGTTTGGTGTATTAAGACAGCGTCTTGGTGTATTAAGACAGCGTCTTGGTGTATTAAGACAGCGTCTTGGTGTATTAAAACAGCGCCCGGGGTGTTTAAGACGTCTTGGTGTATTAAGACAGCGTTTTGGGAACAGACAACGTCTTGGTGTATTAAGACAGCAACTTGGTGTATTAAAGGGAAAGAACTATTCGCTCAAGTATTTGAATGCAGGGAGCTTAGAACCTCGTCCTTTTATCATGGCTGGGACAAAATATGCCTGTCTGGTCCACTTTCCCTGGCGCACCAACGCAAAAATATGCCCTTCTTGGGAAAAAAAAAAACCCTGAAATTTGCATGATCAGGAGCTCCCAGCTGATCTGTTTGTGTGTGTGTGTGTGTGTGTGTGTGTGTGTGTGTCTACGTCGTCAACAAGGGCATGGTTGGACACGGGCTTTGGATACGCATGAAGATGACTGGGGTCAGTGCCAGACCAGCAAGAGTTGTGGCTTGTACATTGACTGTGCGGGGCCAGCAGAAACAGCCTGGTTGATCAAGCCTTGATCCACCAGGAGGCCTGATCTGGGGTCAACGCCGCGGGGGGGGGGTGTTGACCCCTGGAAACGTCCTTCAGGTACTTTTAGCGTAACCTGGGAGACTTCAGCAGTGTCAGCCTGAGCTGGTAGACTTCAATAGTCAGCCTGAGCTGGGAGACTTCAGTAGTGTCAGCCTCAGTTGACAAACTTCAGTAGTGTCAGCCTGAGCTGACAGCCTTCAGTAGTGTCAGCCTGAGCTGACAGACTTCAGTAGAACAATGAGGATAGTACAAGTATTGAATTAAAGGTTCATCAGCTACGACAACTTCAAAGGGTTGGCCAGGTGGGGTAGTCAGGTGAGGTAGTCAGGGGGATAGTCAGGTGAAGTAGTCAGGATGGGTTAGTCAGGTGGGGTAGTCGATGTGGTAGTCAGGTGGGGTAGTCAGGCGGGGTAGTCTTGTGGGGTAGTCAGGTGGGGTAATCAGATGGGGTAGTTTGGTGGGGTAGTCAGGTGGGGTAGTCTGGTGGGGTACTCAGGTGGGGTAGTCAGCTGGGGTAGTCAGACAACTTTATCGCCATTAACAGCCTCACTGTAAACACAGGTGGTCTTCATGAAGAGTGTAACAAGATCTCTTGTAGGAGAGCGATCTTCAGAGCTTATACAATCAGTATTAATTATTTAGTGACCCTCAACAGGCAATTATGCGCTTAGAATCAATCTTTATTAGAGAGAGGGACAGAGAAAGAGAGAGAGATAAAGAGAGAGAGAGATAAGGTTGACAAGCAGCAGAGTCAAACTTTAAACAAAGAAACAAATATTAAGATTCTCTTAGAAAAATCCTAGATTAACTTAACATAGTAGTAGCAGTTGTAATAGCAGTACAGTAGTAGTAACAGTAGTAGTACTTGTGGTGGTGGTGGTGGTAGTACTGGTGGTGGTGGTGGTGGTAGTACTGGTGGTGGTGGTGGTGGTAGTACTGGTGGTGGTGGTGGTGGTAGTACTGGTGGTGGTGGTGGTGGTAGCACTGGTGGTGGTGGTGGTGGTAGTACTGGTGGTGGTAGTAGTAGTACTGGTGGTGGTAGTAGTAGTACTGGTGGTGGTGGTGGTGGTAGTACTGGTGGTGGTGGTAGTAGTACTGGTGGTGGTGGTGGTGGAGTACTGGTGGTGGTGGTGGTGGTGACTGGTGGTGGTGGTGGGTAGTGGTGGGGTGGTAGTACTGGTGGTGGTGGTGGTGTGACTGGTGGTGGTGGTGGTGGTAGCACTGGTGGTGGTGGTGGTGGTAGTACTGGTGGTGGTGGTAGTACTGGTGGTGGTGGTAGACTGGTGGTGGTGGTGGTGGTAGTACTGGTGGTGGTGGTGAGACTGGTGGTGGTGGTAGACTGGCGGTGGTGGTGGTGGTGGGGTGGTAGTACTGGTGGTGGTGGTGGTGGTAGATCTGGTGGTGGTGGTAGTACTTGGTGGTGGTGGTGTGGTAGTACGGTGGTGGTGGTGGTAGTAGACTGGTGGTGGTGGTGGTGGTAGTACTGGTGGTGGTGGTGGCGGTAGCACTGGTGGTGGTGGTGGTGGTAGTACTGGTGGTGGTGGTGGTAGGTAGTACTGGTGGTGGTGGTGGTGGTGTACTGGTGGTGGTGGTGGTGGTGGTAGTACTGGTGGTGGTGGTGGTGGTGGTAGTACTGGTGGTGTGGTGGTAGTACTGGTGGTGGTGGTGGTAGTACTGGTGGTGGTGGTGGTAGACTGGTGGTGGTGGTAGTACTGGTGGTGGTGGTGGTGGTAGTAGTGGTAGTAAAAGCAACAGAAGCGGTAGACAATTTTTGTGTCTAAAACTGGAAATTGAAATCAGGGATTATAGAAGTCAAGCAAATAAACACAGTAGCCGTGAGGAGCTGCAAGAGAAGAGTCAAGGAAGACGTAAGCCAGGAATGCAAGATGCAAGACACTGCAAATACAATGTCACATCCTGACGTCAACACTCACGCTTCCTCTCATTCTGTGTGTGTATATATATATATGTCGTGCCGATTAGGTAAAACTTGCTATTTTGGCTTAAATAGCAACGCTCTTCTTGCCATATAAGACAAGTGAAAATTTGTGTATGCAATAATTTCGCAAAAATCATTCGAACCTAAAAATATATATTTCATTGTGTTTGTTTATTATTAAATTAATGTTAACGTATCTAAAATATATTTAGTTGGGTTAGGCTAATTAAATTGCGCTTGTTATAATAAGGTTAGGTAGGTTTTCAAAGTTTCTCTGGTACAAAATTATAAATTTTTACATTAACATAAATGAAAAAATATATCTTTAAACGTATAAGAGAAAATTTTAAAGAACTTAATTTTAGATGAGTTCTTGCTAATTGACCAGTTTTACCTAATCGGCACGACATATATATATATATATATATATATATATATATATATATATATATATATATATATATATATATTGAAAAATATACCGGTAGTAAATATACGTGTGTACGTATTTTGCACGAGTTTGTATAGCTCATGTATGTGCACATTACCAGACATGTATGTATAGTGAAGGGGGTACCAAAACACAGCGCACAGCTGAGACATAACCTACACTAAACTTCCATTTGATCCAGTTTATATCGCCATTGTGGGTTGGATTTACTCGCGTGTGTGGGAGCGAGAGAGAGAGAGAGAGAGAGAGAGAGAGAGGGGGGGCATAACGACATCAACGAAAGAAAGTCATTTTACCTGGAGGGTAAATGAAATCGCTGGCCCACAGATGGCTCCAACTTCACGTTGTTCCCTGTCTTTATCTCATAACAATAACAAGGCTTTCAAATGAGCTGACGTAGGCACAGTTCTTAGCTTGTCAATAACGTTAGGAACCCTTAACCTAACCTTGTAAAACCCTATGTAAAGGAGAGAGAGAGAGAGAGAGAGAGAGAGAGAGAGAGAGAGAGAGAGAGAGAGAGAGAGAGAGAGAGAGAGAGAGAGAGAGAGAGAGAGAAGAGAGAGAGAAAGAGAGGGAGAGAGAGAGACTAAAAGCGATATCCCTCGTTTGTCAGCCTTAATTGCCCAGTCTTTCCCTAGTTACGCCTCGCGGCCTAACTACCCATCTGGGCGCTTCCCCGGTCCTAACTACAGATCTACCACTCCCAGGGGACTCTAATACAACCCCCTCTCCATCACACCCCGGAGGAGGAGGCATCACCCCTCACCCCCATTTTCTTCCTCCTTTTCCCTTAAACTGACATCTTAACATTACACCCCCCATCCCTCCTCCTCCTCCCAGCCCGACCCCTCCCAGCCCTGACCCCTCCCAGACCTGACCCCTCCCAGCCCTGACCCCTCCTCATCCCTCAATCACCACATCAAGCAATAATCACCTCTACGTAGCTCCCATGTTGACCTAGCAATTGCTAGGTCAACATGGAAAATAAATAACAGAAAATAAATAACAAAATAAATAACAGAAAACCGCGAGAACACCAATAATAACATCAATAAAAGAACGATAAAAAAGAGCACCATCAATAAAGGAAATAACATCAATAAAAAGAAAACACCTTCAATTTAAAAAATCAATAAAAAAAATCAGTAAAAAACCCAAAACCAAACAATAAAATAGAACAATAAAAAAGAACACTAAAAAAAAATCAAAAAAAAACACAGAAAAAAGCACCATCAATAAAAAACATCAATAAAAATAACACCACCAAAAAAGAACAAAAAAGAACACCATCAATAAAAAGAACAAAAAAGAACTCTAGGTTTACCACACTGGTGTATTTGTCACCTGATTGTAACTAGTTTTTTTTAACTGAGTCACAGATTTCACCAGAGTTATCTAAGTTCTTTAGGTTACTGAGTGCTGGTGTTAGTGGTATTGTCTGTTAGTGAGTGCTGGTGTTAGTGGTATTTTGTTAGTGAGTGCTGGTGTTAGTGGTATTGTTTTTAGTGAGTGCTGGTGTTAGTGGTATTGTGTTAGTGAGTGCTGGTGTTAGTGGTATTGTGTTAGGAGGGTGGTGTTAGTGGTATTGTGTTAGTGAGTGCTGGTGTTAGTGGTATTGTGTTAGTGAGTGCTGGTGTTAGTGGATTGTGTTAGTGAGTGCTGGTGTTAGTGGTATTGTGAACTACTTCAAAAGTAACGAGTTCATGTATTGTGTTATGCATGTGGCCATGTTAGTGCGATTGTGTTAGTATGTGTGAGTGTAGTGTGAAACCTATGTTTGGTGCTTAGGCACATGTGGCGTATTAGTGTTAGACTTTGTAGGCCTGGTTGTATGTATGTGGTGTGTGTAAGAAACACTTCGAAATGTTTCCGCCCCGTCGGGAATAGAACCCAGGCCCTCCGTGTGTGAAGGAGACTTTACCACCAGGCCACCTGGGGGTGTGTTAGTTAGTTACCATTTTGTCCTGGCACATGTCATTAACACTAGGCCTGTGTGTATGTGTGTGTGTAAGGAAACACTTCGAAATGTTTCCGCCGCGAATGAACCCGGCCCTCCGTGGTGAAGGAGATCTTTAGCCACCGGCCACCGGGGGTGTGTGTGTGTGTGTGTGTGTGTGTGTGGTGTGTGTGTATGTGGTGTGTGTGTGTGTGTGGTGTGTGTGTTTACATTAGATACACTACAGATGTCGTACAACACCGGCTGGGTGATGAATAAGGCACATGTGTAATGAAGATACCCAAGTGTTGCAAATGTGTCTCATGTCAGATATATACTTTGTAGGGACAGATGAGGTAATAAAAAATATTATTCTCTACTCTCACCTCCTTTACTGCACTGATGAAAAATTAATTTGTACTCTTTCAAACTTTCTTTGTGTGTTTTTTTTATTTGGATTTTGCTTTTGTGAAGAAGTATTTAGTCTTTTTTTTTCTTTTCAACTGCCTAAATGTGTTTTTGTTTAGTTTTTGTTTTGTGGTTACCAGACTGTTTTCCCGTCTTCCCATCGGGCACACCCGTCCCACTCACGGGTATCTGACGGACAGGCTCCCAGATCCACTCTGTGACAACTGTCAGGTTCAAATTTCAGTTTGCCATGTTATATTAGACTGTTCTGTCTACCAGCAGGATTTACCTCAGACGTCGACATCACTCTAACGTCCTTACTTTATCTTCCCTCCTCGCTGAAGGTCCCACCTTACTTTATCTTCCCTCCTCGCTGACGGTCCCACCTTACTTTATCTTCCCTCCTCGCTGACGGTCCCACCTTACTTTATCTTCCCTCCTCGCTGACGGTCCCACCTTACTTTATCTTCCCTCCTCGTTGACGGTCCCACCTTACTTTATCTTCCCCTCGTGACGTCCCACCTTACTTTATCTTCCCTCCTCGCTGACGGTCCCACCTTACTTTATCTTCCCCTCGCTGACGGCCCCACCTTACTTTATCTTCCCTCCTCGTTGACGGCCCACCTACTTTATCTTCCCTCCTGGACGGTCCCACCATACTTTATCTTCCCCTCTGCTGACGGCCCACCTTACTTTATCTTCCCTCCTCGCTGACGGCCCCACCTTACTTTATCTTCCCCCCTCACTGACGGCCCCACCTTACTTTATCTTCCTCCTGTTGACGGTCCCCACCTTACTTTATCTTCCCTCCTCCGTTGACGGCCCCACCTTATTTATCTTCCCCTCCTCGTTGACGGCCCCACCTTACTTTATCTTCCCTCCTCGCTGATGGTCCCACCTTACTTTATCTTCCCTCCTCACTGACGGCCCCACCTTACTTTATCTTCCCTCCTCACTGACGATCCCACCTTACTTTATCTTCCCTCCTCACTGACGGTCCCACCTTACTTTATCTTCCCTCACTGACGGTCCCACCTTACTTTATCTTCCCTCCTCACTGACGGTCCCACCTTACTTTATCTTCCCTCCTCACTGACGGTCCCACCTTACTTTATCTTCCTCCTCACTGATGGTCCCACCTTACTTTATCTTCCCTCCTCACTGACGGTCCCACTTACTTTATCTTCCTCCTCACTGACGGTCCCACTTACTTTATCTTCCCCTCCGCTGACGGTCCCACCTTACTTTATCTTCCCTCCCGTGACGGCCCCACCTTACTTTATCTTCCTCCTCGCTGACGGTCCCACCTTACTTTATTTCTCCCGCTGACGGTCCCACCTTACTTTTTTTCCCTCCTGACGGTCCCACCTTACTTTATTTCCCTCCGCTGACGGTCCCACCTTTTTTTCTTCCCCCCTCTGAGGGCCCACCATACTTTATCTTCCTCCCCTGACGGTCCCACCTACTTTATTTCCCTCCCGCTGACGGCCCCACCTTACTTTATCTTCCTCCTGCTGACCCCAATTTACTTTAAACTTCCTCCTCACTGACGGTCCCACCTTA